>LOJH01035116.1:177-15849 GCA_001685095.1 Ellobius talpinus | reverse complement strand
AGACAGACAGACAGACAGAAAGAAAATCAAAATTTCCATGGGTAACAATGACCTGAAAGAATTCAGTGCTCAGGGATCCCATAGAACTCTCTGAGAACCTGACTCAAACAAATAAATAAGCCAAGGCACAAGTTTTTATTTTATTCTATTCTATTTTAAATGTAACTCTTCTTTAAAACAAATGTTTATTTAAGACATTTTGTTTCTATGGGGGATATATAATGGCAAGAATGCAGAAAGCTTGTAGGAAGGGACGTTATAAATGGCTGATACTATGTGTGACACTGTGCGCCATGATGTGCATTTGCACAAAGAGCACTTCCAGATGAAAACTGTAACGTCAAGGCCATAAAATAAATTTTGTAAAGGAAAATGGTAAAAATAAGCTGCTGGAGAGAACGTTTATGGAATGTCCGAATAAAGAGTGTGGGATGAGGAACGCATACAAAGCAGCTACCAAGAAAGGGAGACGTAGGTTTGAATTAATAATCATGTTTAATATAAGTGGTTCAGCCACAGAAACCGCAGCACAGAGATGTGACAGGCATAGAAAGAGTTAAAAGAATTTAGTAATATTTGACACAGTGTTTCCATGAATATACATCCTTAGCTAATCCCTGCTTACTGACTGCCTCTGATTTCCTCTTTATATTTTGATCTTTAACCTTTGTGCATTCATGCATTGCAAAACACAACATTGTACATTTGTTCCCTGAAAAAAATATGCAAAAACAAAGTTGGTGAAAGTGTTAGTCATAGTTCTTTTGTTCTTCAATGTTGACTTTTGTGGTGTGAGGAAGAAGATTAGTTTCAAACATATAAGCCAACAGACTGGCCATAGGGACTATCTTCCTGAATCATGGCAAAATATAAATATAAATACAATAACTACCCTATAGAGAATAATCAGGACTGAGGATTTTATCCAAAATAAATAGCTAAAGTGATTAGGGAATGTTTTCGTGTACATAAAAATGTAATGAAAGTAACTTAAGTTTACATACTATAAACACTGAATAGAATACATCAATATTAATTTTAAATACAATCTTTTACTAGACTTGCTGTTTTCTAGAAAATATGTATTGTGTTTCTTTTTTTCGCAAAGCAATTTTTTGATAAACTTTTTTAATTGTGGTCCTAAATTTCTCTCTTGGTATCACTTGGTAGATTTATCTTGAATTAACTAACATATTGTTGAAAATATCAAGCAAGGCTGAAGAGAAGACTAACATGGTAGAGGGCTGGCCTAGCAAGTGTGGAGTCCAATGTTCACCTTCCCAACACATAAAAATAAACAATCAAATAAAATAATTAGATTATTTTGCACACAAAGGAAATTGTTTTCACATGAACTTGACATAAGAAACACCAGAAATGTTACACCTCTCTTTGGATCCAGGATGGAGCTACTGTAAACATATGGACAACAATATATGGACGTAATGTCTGAAGATGCATTTAACAATACTGGATATCTATTACAACTGCTTAAATCATTTTTATGGAATTATGAACCTTTTGTGAAGTTTTGGCAACTGGTTATTTTACTTTCACAGATAATACAAAACAGGTAGGAATAGGCCATATACTGATTAAGTTGTCTTAGGAAGCAAATATATTACTACATCCAAATGATAAGAGAAAAAGAAGAAGACCTGTGTTACCTCTCCACCTAGATTGTACATTATAGAGTGAATAAATTAGGATTCAGATAGAACTACAAAGAATTACATAATAAATGCCTAAAGTGCTTTAATGAACAAAGGGAGAAAATATTATATTTGCCAAGATAATTTTACTCTTGAGGGTTTTTAATCTCTGAGCTTCCTGTAGATATCACAGAAAGAAAATCATATCTCGGAGCAAGCTATTAAGTGTCATTGTTATGATATACTTTTCTGGGTCCTATAATTACCTTTCTTTCTCTACCCTGGGCAATCAAGTCAAATCCGAATTGAAAGGACCAATTCAATTCTGTCATCGTGCTCCATTGTCGGGGCTGCTCCTATTGTGAATCAGGAGTCTGAGCAGCCTGTAAATGACTGAAACCCAAATTATTACGGATGCTGAAAGTCCCAATTACCACAGAAATAACCCTATACAGATCAGCAGACTGAAGTAGGGTGAGGAGAAGGAATTGAAACATCCCCATCACAGCAGCACAGAAGTAAATAGGGGTCACTATGAAGAATAAAGAATAGATTAAAGACGAGTGCCGGTTGCATTCCTACACAGAGCTCTACTCTTGTTTTGTTCACTTTTCTTTCAACTTTAAGATGGAAAGATTCCACTCTAGTGATCGGCTATGGAATTTGGATTAAGTCAACTAAATGATGACGAGCTGAACGAATGCTAAATGAGTCAGTAGTCTCTACCAAGAATACGGAAATTTACAAAATGATCATATTAACCCCTAGAAATTCAGAGAGTAAAGTAACTATAGAAGAACATGCAAAAGAATAGTTGCTAGGAAAAAATGAATAGATACAGTGGTCAGGGGGGGCAAAACGATTGCAGGGAAGGCATCTGAGGCAGTCTGCTGTTTGACGAACCAAATGGGATGTAGTTTGGCCACTGAAGACATGTTTAACAATACTGGATAGCTATTACAGGTCTTTAGCAGAAGAATTTCCCACAGGTCACAATAGAACAAACCCCGACACCACAAACAATCCAGTCAGGATCCATAAAGTCTAATATAGAAGAACGGGTTAAAGGGAGGCAGAATATGCCATGAAAGTGATTACTTTGATGTCTGAGAAAGTTTATGTGCTGTGGTGGTCTACAGTAGCATCTTCATCTACTTAGTGTTGTTTGTGTGTGCATAGCTGTGGGACCACAGAAGTGAACAAGGGGAGCTTCTAGGAGGCAGCATTCATGATTAGAAGTGACTGTCCCTCCCCACCAGCCATCAGTTGTGTTCCTCAGGTTGACACAATGGGACTTCAGGAACCCCACCTACAAATCAGGCTGGGACTTTATCTGTTGGTTGATTGCACTTCTTAGCAGTCTTTAAATACTACCTGGGTCACCATCTATAAGGAGAAAAGAACACCTACTTTGTAAACTGTGTGCAAATTATGCCTTTTGAAATGAACGGATGAACGTAGCAATTGATTTCAGTTCATCAGCTCTGTGAATAATTTCTTCTGTAAAATTCAAACAACTGAGGTGCAAGCATTTGCAAGAACTACTTATGACTCGGTGGCCACAGGGCCATAGTTCAGACTTTTTAATTTCTTTTCACTAACAATGTTTTAGGAGCTTAAAATACTAATGAGTGGAGAAGTACCTCAAATGATCTTAAATTATCT
Organism: Ellobius talpinus; assembly: GCA_001685095.1. Classification (NCBI taxonomy): domain Eukaryota; kingdom Metazoa; phylum Chordata; class Mammalia; order Rodentia; family Cricetidae; genus Ellobius; species Ellobius talpinus. Next base: position 12,532 of record LOJH01035116.1, on the reverse strand, counting down.
GAGCAAAGGACAGCCATCAATCTTCATAACTATGCATTGCTTGAGATAAATGGCATTAGGTTAGCATTGGATGAATTTCTTAGCTGTAATACTTAGGGCTACACTCCTGACAGGTGTAATGTGAGCTATCAATGCAACTATATAGAATTTGTCTCCAGTTACCAATCAGGATTAATCTCCACGGGTGGCAAGGGCATTACAACCTTCCATGAAAAGATTGCTGATGTGTTATGTAATTGGAAAAATCCATTTTTAAAATGTCCCAAATGGCCCTTAGGATTATAGGACATCAACACTTACAACAATATTTGAGCAACTGCTTAGTAGTTCTTTTGATCAATACTAAGAATTGTAATATAATTACAAAAAGGAGATAGATATGTATGATGTATTTTAATTTATATTTCCTGAACAACCGGATCTCCTAATTATAATTTAAACAGACTAATTACATTCTTCAAGACAATTATTTTTTTACTCTTTCCAGTGTCCCAGAAAATGAACTCCAGAGCCTTTTCAAAAGGAAATGCTAGAAATATTATATACAAGGGAATGAGCAAAGTGTTGTGTGGGTGATGATGCTGTAGAAATCATAGGTCATGAAATAAGAACCATATGACAAACCAAAATATTATATCTGAAGTGCTAAGGAGAGAGAATCACAGAAAAGTTTGAATTCTCATTGCTTCAGGCAGACATCAACCTAGTTACTTAAAGAGATCCTACTGAAGTATAAATAGCTTTCTGTTCTATACTTTATTAAGTCTTAAATAATATGCCAGGGGCTTCACACATAAATACATAAAATGTATTTAATCCTCACAGTAGATGAAGCAGGTTTGTAAAGTGAGGAGGACATTACATAACACAAGACAAACATCTGGAATGCCAGAGCCAAGTCCCAGACTATCCGGGTATCATTGCTTGCTGCTCATTATACCAAGCATACACTTGGTTTCATTACATTTTACATTGAAAGTAGACTCAGAAGTCAGATGTTAAAATCAAGCTTGCTGGGATTGAAATCACCAACGAACACCCCTTGAATCATTTGTAATCTTTAAGTATCAAGAAATCAGCATCTGTCCTTGCAAAAATAACATTTTTCCCTAACATTTTCCCTCTATCATTGGTTCCAAAGATACAAAAATATGGACTGAAGAAGTTTAAAGAAAGAGTAACCAATGTACAACCTCTCTTGTCTTCCAACCTTCCACTTCCCTGTTTTACATTATCCCTTTCTTCTTGTATAAGTTATACTAATCCACTCATTTGGACTCCCAATGCTCCCTTTTACTGAATCAGGACTAAGAGGTGTGAAAAAGACTTCTGCATTCTTCTTGTTAGAATTATCTTTTTTTTTCGATGTATAGTATAAGTGAAGGGAATGAAATTTATTTTAAGCTCACATTTCTTAATTGTTCCTGATTTGTACTAGATTTTTCTGCATTGTTGATAACAATATTAGAATTTTTTTTAAAAAAATCTCTATCCTAAAAAATATTTGTTATTCAAATTCAAGTTTTATTAAAGCAATGGAGAAAACAGAAACATAGAACCAGCTCATTGTCAACCTAGTTTGCTCTCAAATTAAATCAAACTAAAGGAATTATCAAATTAAAGTTCTTTTTCATTCTCCGTGTGTACACATATCTAGTATGAAGCATTAAATATTTTGAAAGAGGAATCTATAATTCTTAGATCTTCTTAGGATTTTGTTTTAGTTAAACAAATTTATATGTGGTTAAAATCACAATATTCTTCAATTTTACCAACTTAAAATGCTTGAACGTACATGCACACACACAAGTTTTTTTTTTCATGAGGAATGTTTATAAAATTATGTTGCATAATTCTTAGGTTGGTTTTTAAATAGGTTTTTTATATTACCTAAGTTCCTGTCCTATCTAGTCTCAGTTCCTTGTCACCAAAGCAATGTCAGTTCTACCCCATGGAATGGTTTTACCGCAAATTAGATATTGATTGATCACTCCCACAAGCTTTGTGTGACTATTGCATTAGTACATCCTGCAGAAAGATTATTAGTCCAGACCAAAGAGTTGGCAGGTGGGTTGGTGTTTATGATTCTCCTTTGGTCTTTTATAGAACATTTTCTACTCGCATGAACATTGGTCTATGGGGGTGAAGGCACTAGTTAGAAGCTATCTCATTGTCTCTGTTTCATTGAGTTGAGAAGGTGCTGTCTTCAGTAACAGGGCCTAATCATCCATTTCTGGACAGCAACCCATCAACAGCCTTGGCAACAACCTGAGTTGTTTGGGGTGTTCATGTGATTCCTTTGGCCATGAATTTGCTTAGATGTAATACATACCTAGAGCTATAAGCTCTTATTTGGTGACAAGAGATTTCCAGTTGGGGCTTCATTTCCCTGTTATTTGGTCATTCAATTTTGATCATCTTATTTTTTATATATTCTAAGAAGCTTCTACTGTATTCCTTTTCCATGCAGCACTTCAAATGGCCCTTAGTTTGATCTGTCCCTCCACATATTCCCTCCAGCCCTTATCCCTACCTGTCCCCATTAGTACCTCTCCTCCTTGTATTGACTTTGCAAGAACTTTACTGAGAAAATTGCATCTATGTTCACCAGAAAAATTGGTTTGTATCTCTCTTCATTAATTGGGTCTTTATGTGGTTTAGATATCAGGGTAACTATGACTTCATAAAAAGAATTAGACAATATTCATCCTATTTCTAATTTGTGGAATAAATTGAGGATTGTTGATGTTAACTTTTCTTTAAAAGGTTGCAATAATACTGCACTAATTGTACTAAAATCTTGCCCTGGGCTATTTTTTGTTTATTTGTAGACTTTTATTACTGCTTTTATTTCACTAGATGTTACAGCTGTGTTTAAAATGTTTATCTGATCTTGGTTTAACTTGGTAGGTGGTATATAACAAGAAAATTATTCATTTCTTTTAGATTTTCTATTTTGGTAGAGTACAGGTTTATAAAGCATGTCCTATGACTCTCTTGATTTCCTCACCATCTGTTGTTATGCCTCCATTTCTTATCTATTTTAAAAACATTTTAGTTTCATTGATTTTTTGTATTTTTTATTTCTATTTTATTAGTTTGAGGCCTTAGTTTGATGAAGCTTTGCCATATACTCCTTTTGGGCTTTATTTCTTTTTTCTGTTATGAAGGTTTCAGCTGTGCTGTGCTGTTAAGATACAAAAAGGTGATCTCTCTAGTCTTTTATTTTAACCCAGCACTTAAACTTAAGCTCTGAACTTGCCTCTGAATTTTTATCGTGTACTGTAAGTTTGGGGGATGATGTGTTTTTGTTTTCTCAAAAGCTTAAACTTCTTTAACTTATGACTTGACACAGTTTTCATCCAGTAGTGAGTTGTTCAGTTTCTATGAGTTTGTAAGCTTCCTGCTGTTGATGATATCCAGGCTTAATTCATAGTAGTCAAATGGAATGCAGGGTGTTATTTCAGTTTCCTTGTATCTGATGAGCCTTGTTTTGTGTATTGTGGTCAATTTTGGTGAAAATTCATAGGTGCTAAGAATGTATATCCTTTTGTATTTTGGTTCTGGAATATCTGCTACTTACAGTTGGTTTATAGCATCGGTTAGCTCCAGCATTGCATTATTTCTTTTTCTGTTGGAGAGTGTGGGGTGTTGAAGTTTTCCGCTATCATTGTGTGAGGGTTAAAATGTGATGGTTGCTGTGGTAGTGTTTTTTTCTTGTTTGTTTGTTTGTTTAAGGAAAAGGTGGTGTTGTGTTTGTCATATAGATGTTAGGAATTGCAATGTCCCCATGGTAGATTTTTTTCCTTTGATGAGTATGTGGTGTCCTCCCTATCTGTTTTGCTTAGTTTTGTTTTGAAATATATTTTGTATATTAAAATGGATACACGTGCTAGCTTCTTGGGTTCATTGCTTGAAATATGCTTTTCCATCCTTGTGTTCAGAGAAGATGTCTATCCTTGATATTAAGGTGTATTTCTTTGATGCAACAGAAGGATGGATCCTTTTTAAAATACAATGTTAGTCTCTGTCTTTGTATTGCATAATTGAACAGTCTTTGCTGATTCCTGTTATTTTGCTGTTGTGGTTTGGGTTTATTCACATTTTGGATTTGCCCATATGGATTATTAATTTTTTGTGTTTTCCTGGCTTTGGCTATTCTCTTCAAGAAGAAATTTTCTCTCTAGCATCTTTTGCAGAGCTAGATTTATAAATATAACCTTTTATTTTTACAATACTATTTTTATTTATTATTTGGGAATTTTTCATCATGCACACCAATCACACTCACTTCCCAGTCTTCCTAGGTCTGCCCTCTACAAACTTATGACCTCCCAGGGAAAAAAGGAAGATAAACAAACAAACAAAATGACAAGTCCAATTTTGGTGTGGGAGGTCCTGTCTATATGTTGATTTTATTGGTTAATAAATAAAGAAAACTGATTTGATCAATAGCATGGGAGGAGGAAGGCAGAGTTAGGAAGAGCCATGGATCTGCAGCCTGAGACAGATGCTGGAAACTTTAGCTGGTAAGCCACAGCCACATGGCAATATACAAAATAATAGAAATGGGTTAGTTTAGGATATGAGTTTAGCCAAAAATACACTTAAGCTATTGGCCAAACAGTATTGTAAATAATATGGTTTTCTGAGTGGTTATTTCATGGCTGGTGGCCTGGATAAACAAGCGACCCTTCCCCCAACAAATTGGTTCTACAAAAAAGCACTTAGGTAAAAGAAAGCCAAGTGGGCAGGGATGGGAGACTTTTTGGGCTGTGGACCAGTTAGGCCCTCAGGCCATCCACTCAGTAGCTGTGGAGCCCAAATCCACGTGGGGCACCAGATGAAGAAGGATACTTAAAAAAATCCCACACTAGTTCAAAATTAAAAATAATAGAGGGTTATTTATTTAGGGGTGGACTCACAAATCACAATCCTCTGTTGAAACAGAAAACAGCAACCAAATCCCACAGCCAAAAAGGAGGCCTGAGGACCTCTTTACATCAGCATAACTAGTATAAGAGGCCACGCCCAAGTGGGTGGGTAACTTAAAGGCTACTGGCAGTAGGAATTCCTACAACACAATTTGTGTTGCTTATATTATCACTGTAGCATGGTCCAACTCCCTGTAGCCAGCCATCCCTTTAAAGAAAACTGAGTCCTTTACCTGCCTACAGCCCTGCAAGAAGCCATCAACTGTACAGAGCTACACTTCAGCATCCTTGCCACAATTTTCAAGAGTTCTCTTCAATGACTTAATTTTTGGAGGGTGTTGGCTGGGGAAAAGGGTTGTCACAGAAGCCTTATTTATCCATCATTTGTCTTTGTCACTGTATGCTGATGTCCATTGGAAGTGCTGCCTCCAAGGACTATGTCTGGGTCCATGGTCCTACTGTGGCTATGGTCCCTGTTGACGTCTGTGGCCCCTGTTAGAGATGAAGGTCATATGGATGTCTGTGGTCTGTGCTGCCACCTAAGTTATGCTGATGTCCATGACTCAATCTGCACCGATGACCGTACTGGTGTGGCCTCAGAGACCATGTCTATATCCTAGGTCTGTTCTACTGTGAGTACCATAATGATGCTGGTGGCCTATGCTGCAGCAGAGGACCGTGTTGATGTCCATGGTCTGTTCTACCACTGCAGACCATGATGAGGTCAGTGTTACTTGCTGATGCCAGAGACCATGTGGATGTCAGTGGCCCATGCTGTCACCAGAAACCATGTGGAAGTCCATGATGCATGTTCCTACTGACTAAAAAGGAAGCTACATTTTTTTGTGGTATCAATGACTACAGACTCACACTTAATGGATACTTCTTAAATTGGTTTCATCGTGAACTCTCTTTCTCCATCTATTTTGATTGAAATGTTTGCTGGGAATAGTAGTCTGGACTGGGCATCTATGGTATCTCAGAGTTTATAGAATATCTGTTTAAGCCCACTTGGCATTTAGAAGTCAGGTGTTATCCCAATAGTTCTGCCTTTATATATTAATTGGTCTTTTTCCATTGCAACTTTTAATATTCTTTCTTTGTTTTGTATGTTTGGTGTTTTTATTTTCATGTGTCATTGTTAATTTCTTCTCTGGTACAATCTATTTGGTGTTCTGTGTGCTTTTTGGGCATCTCCTTTAGTGTAGAAAAATTTTCCTCTATAGTTTTGTTGTAAGTATATTCAGTGCTTTGACATGAGTTTCTTCATCTTTCTATATTTATATTATCCATATAGCTGATCTTTACATAGTGTCCCAGATTTCCTGGATGTTTTTTGGCTATATATTTTAGACTTAATAATTTTTTCTACATAATATTTCCTTTTCTTCTATTTTGTCTTCAATTCCAAGATTTTCTTTGTCATCTCTTTTATTCGGTTGGTGAGGCTTTCTTTGAAATTTCTGTTTGAATTTCTAAATTTTTCATTTCACTTCTAAGTTTTAGTTTTATTTATAGATTTTTATATCTCCTTTCATGTCTTGAATAACTTTTTTTTCCATTTCATTTCACTGTTCATGTTTTCATTGACTTTGTTATGGATTTATTCAGTCCTTGAATATACTCATAATAGCTATTTTGTAGTTCTTGCCTTGTGCTTCACCTATAAGGCATTTTTCAGTGCCTACCATAATAAGGTCGCTGGACTCTATTAAAGACATATTGTCCTGGATGTTGATTGTGTTTTTATGCTGATATCTATGTATCTGGGTTTGGGGTGATTTAAATTGTAGGTATTGTTATCTGGTCTTATCTTTGTTGGATGTATGTTCCATTCCTTGATTTCTGTTACCCCCTCTGGATCTTAGGAGAGTGTGGTGGTTGTGTGTTGTCTAGTTGTGAGTGCTTTTGAGTCCTGTCCAAGTGAGGCCACTGGGTAGAATATGTCTTAAGGCATTAGGAGCTGACAAGAAGAAATGGGCATGGATTAGAAGGATAAGATTGGTGAAGGGATGAGAGGTCCAATAGGAAGAAAAAACTTGGGTCTGCCAAAAGGGTCTGTGGAATCCTGGAGAACGGATGAAGAGAAGGAATACAGGACACTACAGATGCTGTATCTTGAGCTATTAAATTGTGGATAAAACTAGGAATTTATAACTGGAGGATGGGAAGAAGAGTGAAGTTAGCCTGACTGATTCCTTTACCAGAATGGGCAGTGGGTGTCCAGACTGGTGTTGTTGTGTGACTCTTATAGCACAGTCTCTCTGTCTGTCTCTGTCTCTGTCTCTGTCGCTCTCTCTCTCTCTCACTCACACACACACACACACACAAACACACATTATGATATGTTATCTTGGGCCTGAAAATTTCTAGACCAAAGAATAGTATATGAGACAGTCTGGTCTCTGAAACTCTGACTTCTAAAAATTTTAGCAAAAGAGCTACAAGCAGTTTCAGAAATGATTTTACACTAATCAGATTTGCAGTTTGAAGTGATCACAGCACTCATTTAAGAAGGGCAAATGTGGGTGGTATGAATCAATTAGGGAATGAAATTTAATCTGAAGAGACCTATTGGCATGCAGAGGTCATGTGACAATCTGGTGGCTTAGACTGTTCTTGTTTCTAAGGAGATGATGGCTAATGATTGCATCTCAAAGAGTATAACTCCAAAGAATGCCACTTTCCTCAAGTTAGAGCCTTTAAAGTTGGGTTGTTTTGTCATCATGGGGTGCTGCTTTTGTATCTGTTATTTTCTCAGGGATTAATGTAAAGACCAGATTGCCTATGATTTCAAGGAAGGCGGGACTTTAGGGACACAGGCCACATGCTGTATACAGTAGATGATTATGGACTGAAAGAGAGAAACCTGGATTTGTTTATTTCCCCTAATTGCATTCTGTTTCACTCACCTCATACAAAGGCAACTCAAATGTGTCTGGGATCACTGACTTGGTATTGCTAAAATAATTATTTTTTTGAAATTATAATCACTCATAGTTATATAATTTTCACTTTCTATTCCCTCCCATATTTGCCCCTGAGCATTTTCAATCCCATGGTTTGCTTTCCTTTAATTGTTGTTCCATATGTGTATGTGTGTCTGTGTGTCTGTGTGTGTAGAGAGATAGAGAGAGAGCACATGCATGCACATTCAGAAATACATATATAGCATTTTTTTTTACTTGAGTTAAAATAACTTTAAGACATGGTGATATATATAGCTCTAGAAGCAGGAGGATTTCCTTGTGCCTAAGGTCAGCCTGAGATATGTAATGAGGACCAGAACAGGTAGGGGTACCTAAGAGAAATCTGTTACAAAAAATAAGTAAGAAGAAGATAAATCAATTTAACTCTATATGAATAGATGTGGTTAGAGTGCTTAGACATAATAGATTAGCATTATTTAATTTTCAATTTAAGTTTATTGGTCCAAAGTATGAAATACAGAATCAGCTTTCTTTTACTATAACCCTTTGTTCATTATCTGGCTTCTTGAACTTCAGTATTCTCTAGATGCAGTCTGATGAGGAGTTACCAAACATGGGCCATCTCTACAAGTGAAAAATGAGATAGCAGGGGTCACCACACCTCAAAACCAAGAGTTTAGACATTGCTTATTTTTGCCCCCAGTCTTATTACTCTCCTTTCCACTTGTCACAAGTCCCATTTTAAAAAAATGTGAACTATCTGTGTAAATGGTTTAACATAGAAAGAGTAGAGGGTTAGACAGATGGCTCAGCTGTTAATAACACGTTTGAACAACCACATCAAGTGGCTCAGAAGCTCCCGCAACTTCATCTCCAGGGGTTTCCCTGGCTTCATCGGGTACCTGCCTACGCATGGCCACACACAGATATACATAATTAAAAACAAAATAAACCTTATAAAACTGTTAGAAAAATAAGAACTGTTTTAGAAACCTAGAAAACGTTGCAATTTCTAACAAGTATTCTGGGTCTATACTGACATGTAAGCCAAGCACATCTGTTGTTTGTATTTTAGCAAGTTAAATTTAACTAGTTATCTAAGGACCTCATCCACAAGGAAACGATCCAATCCCATTTATTATACTTGATAATCATATTTATTTTTCAAAGAAAATTTATTAATTTTAATATCATCATCCAGCATCAAAGATTTCATTCCTTATTAGTAACTATATTTTACATAAGCATCTCTCTTCTTGGGATGTGTTGCCCACACAGGTTCACTGGTTTTGCTGTGAGAGTGGATCACCAAAGTTATATTATTACCAGTCTATGATTTATGAAGAATTACTCATGGAAACTGCTTTAGCTACCTGGTATTTAGGGTTCATGCTGTTAATTAAAGCCATATGCTGTTTTGCTGTAGTGAGCAGAGAATGCCTGGTACTAGAGCTGCTGACGCTGACTTAACTGAATAGCATTCCATGCATGAGTAGAATAGACCTCATTTGGTTTGTTTCCAAGTGGTGATGTTCTTCACCGTGTAGATAAAGTCATTGGGCCTTGTCAGAGAGGCATATGTTGAGTTCTTTCTCCCAGGAGAGGGGCAGGAGCGTCACTACTCAGTCCACACACTTTCATGCTGGCATCCTTATGTTTAATGACATTTGGCACTCTAGCTAGTAGGGCTTAGGGAGCAGTTGAAATTCATCAAGCAGCATAAAGCTAAGCAGTCCATGCAGTAGTTGTATCTACAAACTTGGCCTTGTACTGTTGCCTAAGGGTGTTCTGCCCACAAGTCACTGCTGTTTGTTCACCCAGATGTAGGGTTCTGGTAATATGGGGCAAAGGCCTTGAGGTATGGAATCGTGGCTTTTATTTCAAACATTCTATTCTTAGATTTTAGCACAAGGAACAAGCTGTGTGACCTAGCCTAAACCCATCAGGCTGATAAATAAAATTTACAGCCTTGTGAATTTTGTCATATTGTAGCTTAATTCTGTGAGCACATAGGCAGACTTCAAAAATCTCTCTTACCTACAGTTTCCACAGATAATAGATATTTATTTAAAAGTTGATTTAGTGGTTGTCATACAATGTTTAACTGTAGCAGAAGCCAGTTTAACAAAATAATATTAGTAAGATCTTTTATAAAAATCTATTTTATTATAGATTTCTAATCTAGAAATCATAACTCTTTCCCCTGTAATTTTATAGGAAAGTTAGCTAAGATTCAAATGTCTCCTGCTAAAGACAAGTACCATTCACATGCAGAAATGAGTTTTGATTTGATCTAGGATTTTATAATTTGTTAAGGAATCAAATTCTGGACAGTTTTACAAATATAATTAAGTGAAACTTAATGTTTGACAACTGATATTTAAGTGTCAGACAGAACAACATGGAAGCTATTAACGTGAATTCCTCAAAGGCACCTACCCATTGGTATATAATTTAATGAAGAAACCTAGAATTTAATGAAGAATAAATAGCCAGTAATACATCTTCAAATATACTATTTATTATTACTCCACAGACCAAATATAGCTTAGAATAAGGAGAAGTCAGGATATGAAAATACTGCCCTGTATACCATGATTATTTATTCTTCATGAACATTATGGTTCTTTAACTTACAGGTACTACTAATTTTCAGATCAAATCTTCATCCACTAATATAAGGCTGCTCACATGCTTGTAGCACATTACAGTTAAGGAAACCAATCTACCCGTCCAACAGGAAAGGCTGACAATGGAAGAGAGGAATGGAAGAGCATGAGGGCTGCCCAAACACAGCGGATAAATGATATTGCTTCAAGTAACGTTGAAGAGGAAATTAAATTAGAGAGCAAACTCCTTAGCAGTAAAGAGAGAAAACATTTCTGGGTGCTCCAAAGAAAGTGAAGGAAGGGCTGATAGGGGGCCACTCTTGGCTCTAGCTTTTTATCCATGGGTCTCTGGCCCGTGGCATTCGAATAGGCATCTTATGGAGATTTTCCCTTTCAGTGATAGTTTCAGGTAATTTCCTTAAAACTATAATTAGCGTGTCAAGTTCCCACTTATCATCGTGAGAAGCTGACAGGGAACATTTCTGTAGCGTATTCTCTGGTTTTCTTTTGACACAAAAGGTGTTTGGCGAGATTTAGAAAAACCATGCTTTGAAAGGTGATCATCAGCTGCATTGCACCGACCATTATCCTTCCACAGAGATGTTTTCCCTGCTCTCTCAGCATCTTCTCTCAGTATCAAAATCCCAAGGACCATAAAGCTCCATTTGAGATGGGCTGCTTTCGGATATATATCTACAGCTTATGGATGTCTGTCTGCATCAAAGGTGTCAGTTCCAGTGTATCAACCCTAGTATATGATTGAAACTTGTGAATGTTGGATGACAGCTGAAAACTATACATTTATTTCACACAGGAAAGAAAAAATACTTTCAGTAAGTCTGTTAACAGAGATAAACCTCTGAGAGATAGACATCTTAATGGCTGGGACATCATTTGTTTCAAAAAATATCTAAGCATAGACTCTGAGACATTTCATCTCAAGTACACAAAGGAACTGATAGCCAGAAAACCTCCCTGACTGAGGTGCTGTGTCAGTGGTCCTGTGTCATGCTCAGGAAAGACAAAAAATTGAGTGCTTCAAGATGGCCCCACGCACCAGGGAGTGGTGGTGGAAGACTTTAATCCCAGAACCCAGGAGGCAGAGGCAGGTGGCTTTCTGTGAGTTACAGGTCAGCATGGTCTATAAAGCGAGTTCCAGGATGGCAAGGGCTACACAGAAAAACCCTGTCTTGAAAAGCCAAAGTTAAAAAAAAAGGCTGCTCATGACTGCTGATGCAAATAATCTGGGGAGGACAAACAGACAGAATTAACATTGAATAAGGAAGTGGTATCTGAAAATAAGTATGAATTCCAGTATTCAGAGGTATAAGAAGCATGCATTAGAAATAGACATGCATGTATCACAAGAAATTAAGAAACAGGCATGAGAAAAATCACAAAATAAACACAAAATAGAAATCAGGAAAGCTAGGAATGATGAGTTGTCCATAGAAAATCAAACATGCTACAGGTCCAGATATATTTCAGTGTTAGGACACTCTGGGCAGGTATATCTGTTCCCAAAGCAGTGAGTCTCATGAGAACTATGACTCTCCAATAAAATATATAAGTGATGGCACTTACACAAGGCAGAGTTTCTGAGATTGGATAGAGGCAAGGCATGAAGAATGGCCCCTGTTCCTTGACTGAGTTGATACAAAGAGGTCATTACAGGTTTCTCTCTGAATTTTCATTGTTTATTTTATTTATATTAAATGCTCATGTTGCTTATGTGTTCACTAACTAGCCATCTTGTACTGTTCCTTTAGAATTTTAAAGATGGCTGTACAAAAGAAATGTCTTCTCTTAGCTAAAGTTCTTAATTTTTGTTTTATATTTTGTTAATTTGGAAAGCTAATATGAAGATGGCTACTCGTAAAAC
>LOJH01035115.1:313-11962 GCA_001685095.1 Ellobius talpinus | reverse complement strand
GAGAGCAGGAAGGGTGGTGAGGCTATAATCCTTCAAAGTTCATCCTTTTTGGCATACTTGCTCTGGGAAGTCTGCACATCCTAAAAATCCCATAACTTCACTAAACCCCCACTACCTGAAGACCAAGTGTAAAGTACATGAGCCTATGGGGTCATTTCTCATTCAAACCAACTCAATTAACTTACCTAAATCAGCATTATAATATATTTATTCTATTTTTAATTTTTAAGTTGTTATAAATGTTATGAATTTGTTATTAATGTGTTTCTCAGTGAACTTGTACCCAGTATCAGTTTTATAACTGATTCACCTTGATTCCTAATATATGACTAGCAAGCTGTATTATTGCATTTTATGTTTAATGTTTTTTATTTATATATGAACTTCTTCCATTTGAAATTTTGGTGTGTGTGTGTGTGTGTGTGTGTGTGTTTGTATGTGTGTCTGAAAATTTTACATTCATTGTGTTTTTGCAGCGCTGAACTTGATGTGCCAACTTGACTGGGATGGGATGCCCAAAGACCTAGATGGTAATTATTTCTGGATGCATGTGTGAGGTCATGTGATTGCAGAAGTTGGCATCTGAATTATCACACTCAGTAAAGCGATGGTCCTCCTCCATGTGGCAGAGCATCATTTCATTCATTGAAGTGTAAGGAGAACCAAAGGGTGAGGAAAGCAGAACTATATCCCTGTATGTCTGCCTAAATTGGACTTAACTGGTCCTGTTCATGCACCCAGGGCCCGGGAGGCATGCTCTTAGCAATCAGCTCTGCAGGTTCTTATTGTTCCAAACTTGACTATAAATTATATCACTGACTTTCTTGGGTCTGTATAGTACAGTCTGTGTAATTTACCAGCTTCTATAATCATGAGAAACAATTACAATAAGTTTTACTCTAAATGTAAATAGAAATATACATTTTAAATACATGAATTATGTTATATGTACATGATGTAATTCTATACTGTTTTCTTAGAGAATTCCAGCTAATAAAATCAGTTATGATTAATATTCTACATTGTTTTTTTCTCATTACCAGCAACTACCAGCTGTTTTCAAGTCAATCCCAGTTTCCTGTCTCATCTTCCACATTAGTTTTGGTATTGTACCTTAAAGTATTCTATTGTCTTTCCTTAGTTATTTTCTATGTCTTCATGTAGAAAAATGTAAATAGATCCATATCTATCACCCTGAACAATACTCAAGTCCAAGTGGTTCAAATACTCAGCATCAAATCAGATACATTGAACCTGATAGAAGAGAAAGAGAGGAATACTCTTGGATGTAGAGAAGTAGACATTCTGAAAAGAGCACTGATAGTGCATGCACTAAGATCAACAGTAAACAAATGGGATCTCCTGAAACTGAAAATCTTCTCTAAGGCAAAAGAGACTGTCAATAGCACAAAGTGACAGCCTACAGAATAAAAAAATTATTTTTACTAACTTCATATCCAATAGAAAGTTAAGATCATATATATATATATATATAAGTTAAGATCATATATATATAATCTAATAATTAAAAACCTTGTTGCAAATCTTGACAGAGAATTATCAGTAGAGAACTCTCTAATGGCTGAGAAACAAAGAAATGTTCAGCATCCTTAGCCATCAGGTAAATGCAAATCAAAACTAATTTGAGCTTCCATTTTTCCCCTGTTAGAATGGCAAAGATCAATAATTCACATGACAGTTCATGCAGACGAGAATATGGAGCAATGGGAGCACTCCTCCATTGCTGTTAGGAGTGCAAACTTGTCTAGTCACTATGGATATTAATATGGTGGTTTCTCAGAAAATTGGAAATTATTTACCTCAAGATTCATCTGTACCAACTCTTGGGCATATACCCAACAAACACTCCATCCTACCACAATGACACTTGTTGAACTATGTTCATACATGGCTTTGTTAATAATATCCAGATACTGGAAACAACTTAAATGTCCCTCAACAGAAGAATGAATAAAGAAATTGTGATACATTTACACAATGGNAAAAAATCATGAGTAAGGTAACACCCAGACACAGAAAGAAATAGTATGTATATGTGTCTACATGTATTAATTTATAAGTAGATATTAACTATTAAGTGACATTAACCAAGCTATAATCCATAGACCCAGGGAGGACAGTTAAACAGTAGGGATCTAGTGGGGACACATGAATATCCCTGAGAAGGAGACTCAGAATAGATTTTATGGGAATAGTTTGGATGGGTGGGGTGGGAGTTGGAGAGACTAGATTTGGGGTGAGGTGAAATAGAAGGAGAAAGGATTGTAATTCGGAGACATTGTAGGTGTGTGGAAACTTCCTGGAATCTACGATGGTGATCTTAGTGAAGGACTCCTAGTAATTGGGATATGAGGTCTCAACTGGTCATCACTATAGGCAGGACTCCATGTGACTGCTACTGGGCTGATTTGTTTGAGCTGTTTTCTAAGAGGGTCTCATAGGGATCCCCAAACAAGCCAGGGTGATGCTAGGACAGAGGTTTGAACTATGCAATAGGACAGCAGGGTCCCATTGCTAAGGACAACATTCATACTGTTTAATGCATGTGGAGAGGTCAAGCAGGTGACTGCATGTAGCCTTTACCACTACGTTCTGGTCTCTGACATAGGCAGGTACTTTGCAGATTCCTGAAAAAGAAAACTGGACACCAAACCAATCTCAAAATCCTTGACCCATTGTGGTTCTGCAAGATGTTCTAGAGCAATGGTGGTTCATAGTTTCTGGGAGGGGCCATGTAATGTCTGATTTAACTTGAGGCCCACTCCATGAGAGGGAGTCCATGCCCATAATTGTTTGGATGGTCAGCAACAGGACACTGGATAACTCAGAGACTTAAGGTACAGTGAGACATGAATGGTCTAAAAAAATTGAAATGAAGTGATTCCTAACGATATTCTACTATACTCTTAGATGGCTACCTTCTTCAGTTATTATTAGAGAGGCTTTCTTTGGCACCATATGGGAGTAGACGTAGGGTCCCAGAGCTAGATCTTTTGTGGAGAGAGAGTCTCATTTGGAGGTCCTCATTGGGTACCTCGCCTCGGAGCTCAGTGAGTCCTTTAGAAGAGGGAGTGGGATGGTTGTAAGAATCAGATGGAAAGGAGGACACCAGGACAACATGGCCCACTGAAGGAACTAAGTAGGGCTCATATGGACTCACAGAGACTCAGGTAGTTTGCAGGGAGCCTGCAGGGGTCTTTAACAAGCTCTCTCTGTGTGTGTTGTGGCTATTAGTGTTTTTGTGGAACTCCTAACTGTGATAGTCCCACAGTATCATTTCTCTGCCCTTGAGCCCTTTTCTTATTGTTAGGTTTCCTTTTCCATCCTTGTCGTATTGTATTTTGTTTTGTTGCCTCTTGTGAACCTGCTCTTTTCTGAAGGCAGATGAAGCAGCAGTGGTTCTGTAGGAGAGGGTTGTTGTCTGGGAGCTGAGAGAGGTAGAGGGGAAAATGGTGGTGATGTATTGTATGAGAGAAGAATCTATTTTCAATTAAAAAATGAATGATTCATCCTACTTCAAATTAAGCAAAAATTCCTCAAAAGTGTGCCCTCCATTTTAAGGTTTTAGTTAATTCCAGAATTATTCAAGTTGACAACCAAGAATAGCTATCACAATGGTCTAGTTCCCAAATAATGCAGGTCAGTTCTACAGAGAAGTTATTGGTGTTAAGCTTAGATTGACCCAGCTGCGCAGGGCTTGAAACACAGTCCTGTTATATGCATAGCATGGGATAATGGAAAATATTCAGCCAACAGCAACAGTCTATTTTCAACTTTCTCTATTACATACATGTATATGTATGTATGTATTCAAGGTAGAAAGTTACCCACAGCTCTATTAATTCTGTATTTGATTTAGTGAAGAAGGTGATTTGTACAAGCTGTTCTGTGCTTTATACAGCCCATCCACTCAAACTTTCTTGTGATTAATTTGTGAATCTTTTGAAAGCAGAGAAGAGGGAGAGATGCATTAATCTAAAGCATCATCTTAGCTGGATGACTATTTTATGACTGTGTGAACCTCTTTTGGGTGTTTACAATTGTTCTTTCAAAATTTCTGAGGCTATTTATTCCCCAGCCCAATAATTTATTTAATAATCCAGTGTCAGAGTTGGGCTTGCCGAAGCTTTCAGATATAGATTTTTCATTTCAAGCATTCACTTTATAGTCTTAGTCTTATGGCTTTCTTGGTTGGCGGAGAAAGAAGATGGATGATTTATTGCCCCCAAAGCCAATGTGTGGGTCAAGGTTTTGCAGGTGTGCTACCTTGGTGAATTTCACTTTTTTAAACATTTTATTTATTATTAACATGGGCAGGGAGGTTCATAGATGTGCCATGACCCACCAGTGAAGGTCAGAGGAGAACTTTTCAGAGTTGGTTATCTCTTTATACCATGTGGCTTCTGGAGATAGAGCTTGGTTTTCAGGTATACCCCACAAGTACTTTCACCCTTTGAGCTATCTTGTGAGCTCTACTTCATTCATTACCAATTTGAGTCTATGATGTTCCTATGGAAAAGCCTCAGAAGTATATACCAAGCACTCTTAATTGCTGAACTGTGTCTCTTGATCCTCCATAGGATGTTTTGATACAAATGCTTTTTAATGAGATTTAAAAGGAAGAAGGTTCCGCTATTAAAAAAATATTTAAAATTTATTTATTTCATTTTAAACAGCTTAATGTCAGCCACACTTTGGCATAACAAAGTGGTTTTCCTGCTTTTTTTTTTACCTCTTCCTTTCTTCTGGAAGATATACCCTATAATTTGACTAATTCAGAGAATTATCTGCAGTTGAAATTAGTAATCCTTGGGAAACAGGTGAATGTTGAGCTCAGAAGAGGAACGCATGAAAAGAAAACAGATGGAAAAAAATCACTCTAGATTGACTGACACTTTAGACATTTAAGAAAAGAGTAGTTGAACAAACTGTCCACTATTCAAGGATTCCAAACCAAAAAAGGCAGGAGGACTCAAAAGCCAAGGCATGTCCTGTTGTATGGAATGGGCTTCATAGAGTAGGGATATATGCCCAGAGAAAATTCTGTGCATTGATCATTAATTCTATATTCAAATGTCCCTGAACAAATTTCTATTTAGAAATAACAAATGTGAAAGATACTATGTAGTCCTAATCCAACAGTAAGTAGCATTTCAATGAGGCTCAGCATTACAAATCCCCCCTTGCCATCTTTATGAACAGGGAGCCCCAGCCACCTGCATCTGTTTATTTAAAATACTCAACAACAATTCTCAAGAAGTTCAATCATTTTTCCTTGTATTACTTTCTTCTTAGTCACAAGGCACCTATTTTCAGGATAAGTCCCACCCACTGAATGTTACACACAAAACTGCTAACATTTTTCCTTCAAGACTTCCCCAGAGATGAAAGAGATTTTGCATGCTCAAAGACTTTCTCTTTCATACCAAGGTCATCTCCAAGAGACAATGGAGGGAGGAACCAAAAGAAGGAAGAGGAACGGAATTGCCCACTGGGATCTTGGAATCTGCATCTAGGAAACATTCAAGGCTACCAAATATCTGCCTGATTTCTGTTATTACGCCTTCCATCTACTGAACTATTGAACTCCAGATTTCTCAATAGAAAATACCATTTTAATTGTGTTTGATCTCTGTGGTACTCAAGACACACACAGCTATGAAAGAAAGTGTTGCATCTGCAAGAACAAGGCATCCATTTCATCAGGTTTTCCTTTTGACTTCTTTCCTCTTCTCTAATTTCAAATTTCCTATTTAAATGGGGTAGAATCAAAGAAGGAGAGGATCTTGTAACAGATAATAAAGAATTCCAAAAAGAAAGCATTTCAGTGATGCACAAAAGAAAACCTAGGTTATATTATCTATCCTGTTTCTTTAATGATGACAATTTATTACATTCTGAATATATGCCAGGTGCTTTATATACATGTTTAATCTTTGTGAAAACATTGTGTGATACCTATTTTTATCTTTGCTCTGTAAATGAGAAAACTTTGGTGAGAAAAGTTAATTAGCTTATTCAAATATACAGAGCTAACAATTGCAGGTCAGAACAAATCCCACTGTTGCCTGATTCTGTATATCATGTTCGTCTCCTCACCTTTATTTTCTCATTCCCTCTTCTTCAAAACTTACTTTAAATGATACATGTTGGTGCATCAATATATTTTTATTGCATATAATTATTGTAACACTGTGTTGTGTATGTATGCATGAAGGTATGTATTAAATGTGAAAATCATTTAGAACAACTTCCCCCATCCCTACATCTGATTCTAAGGAGTCTCATAGTGGGGATAAGTGTCTATAATTCCTCAAGGCTTTTTTCAAACATGAATAAGCTTTTATATTTTTTAATATATATCTGCCCAGGCACTGTTTTGGAAGTTCTTATTTTAGTATAATAATATTTTGTGTGTATGTGTCCACCTATATGTACAAATGTGGAGCTATGTGGATATCAATTGTCAACATTGAGTCTCCTACTCTCCAGCTTATATTTTGAGACTGGGTTTCTCATTTGTTCTGGAGCTCACTATTTTGATTAGCTTCATTGACCAGTGAACCCCAGGAAGCCTCCTGTCTCTGCCTCACCAGGGTTGAGACTACAAACTCATGATACCACAGTTATATTTATATGTGCCCAAGGGGTTGAATTCAGGCCTTCATGCTTGTACAGCAAGTATTTTCCCAGTTTAGTCATCTCTCCAGCAACTACTGTAGCAATACATTTTAAATACAATCTTTCAATATAAGTCAGATATATTCTTTTGACAAATTGTGTCATATTAATGTTTGAATTTATCTGCTATCTTGTTCTGTACTTTTCTTTAGTAACCTAGCTTCCTGAAATGTAGTTAGCATTAGGAAACAAACAAAATAGAATACTTCTAAGACAACAGTTCTTTGCAAAAAACTGACTTTCTTCAGAGGTTATTCTAGCTAATGGATAAATATTAGAAATTTTCAACATCCATCTCCCCCCTTTCTACTTACTACAGTTGTTTGGGCTTCAACATCTCTGTCTTGTTGAGTAGTATAGTACTTTTGTTCATGATGTGGATTTTCCATAAATTCCTGCTTTCCCCACTGATCCTACTTACTTTGGCTCAGCTGCCTTTCTACTTCTATATTAATATTGTGGTTTGAAAGAAAATGGGCCCCAAAGGGAGCAGCAATAGTAGGTGTGATTTTTTTTGGAGTGGGTGCGGCCTTGTTGGAGGAAGTATGTCACTGTGGAGGTGGGTTTTAAGGTCTCATACATGTTCAAGCCACACCCAGTGATTCAGACCACTTTCTGTTGTCTGCAAGTCAAAATGTGGACTTTTAGCTCAGTCTCCAGCACCATTTGCCTGCATCCTACCATGTTCCACCATGAAGATAGTGGAATAAACCTCTGAAAATGAAAAGCACCCCCAATTAAATGTTTTTCTTTATAAGAGTTTCTTTGGTCATTGTGTCTCTTCACAGCAACAGAAACCCTAATTAAGACAAATATACTGTGACTCATCTCATACGTGAGGAATCCAAGAGTCAGAGAAAAAAAATATACAGTCAAGTTTCCTGAACTCCTTAGTGTTGGATTTGGTATTAGATCCTACTTATCTGCTGAATCCTGGCTCTGCACCACCTTTTAGCTGAAAGGTGTTATTAGTGGAAGCCTTCAGGCAAGGAGCTGTCATATTGGTGAATCAATGCCATTTTCCTCTTCCATCTCATGTCCTACTTCTAGTCACACTTGTTTAACTAGGAAAGTTTGACATATTCATGCATCCTTGGAAGAAAACCTGAAAAAGACCACTCATTTGTCATTGTATATTATTTTACATAGCTTTTAAAGAAATCTAGAATGTGGCTATGATCAACATTAAAATGTTCAAGCATTAGAAAAAATACGGAATTTAGCTCCCAATTTCAAGAATTCATTTAACAACAAGAGCACAGTTACTTGGCACTTCTCTTACTGACTTTCCTCAATACTATGACAAAATATCTGAAAAAAAAAATTTGGAGAATGACTGGGATTTATTGTGGGTGACACAGCAGCAGGACTGTGAAAGAGCTGGGCACACAGCATCCACAGCCAGGAAATGAAGAGATGGATGCTAGTACTCAGATTGCTTTCTGCTTTCTTAATTAAGTACAGGATCTCAGCATTCTGGGATAGTGTCAGCCACAATTAGGGTAGGTCTTCTAATCTCAACCTAATCTAGAAAGTCCCTCACAAATATGCCCAGGAGTTTGTGTCCTATGTGATTTTTAGATCCTGCTAAGATGACAATATTAACCGTCATAGTTCTCATAAATGGTGATACATGTTAAGGTATATTTTTGTATGATACCTGGGAAAGTAGAGTCAAGAAACTCAGATGAAATACTTTTTGATCTTTCTTGAGAGCAAGGTTAGATTAGGTCTACTCATTTTCATTCCAAGTCAAAAAATAAACACCCAAGTGATTTTCTTACGTTCCTTTGTTGTATAGTTAATTGAAATATAGATTGATTTGCCCAACCTAAGTGTGCTAAACTGTACTTATTGTCTTTCTGGGTGAGTTATATTTTTTAAACATGCATAGTATTCATGAAATGTATAATCCATATATACCTTTGAAATATAGGGGCTTACTTAGTTTTGTCTTAATTTTTCTGTTTCAAAATAGCATGTTTTAAGGTCATGACCTAGCTCAGTGCCCCTGATTTCCTTCCCTTTCTCTCAACAGTAATTCTTAAGTTTATAGTATGTGTCCCTAAAACTATCATTGTAAATTATGTTGTAAACATTTTGTAAGGATTCCTATCAAATCCTGATAAATGCACATTTTTCTAAAGTTACTTGTTGGACAGGGTTTCTCTGTGTAGCACTAGTGCCTGTCCTAGAATTAGCTCTTGTAGATCAGGCTGGTCTCGAACTCACAGAGATCTGCCTGCCTTGCCTCCCAGGTACTGGAATTAAAGGTGTGCACCACCACTGCCCAACAATCAATGCTCTCCTTTTTCTCAAAAGCCTCTGTAGACAAAATACATTCTAATGGGGCTGTTTGAAGAACAATATGGGGAGAATATGTGTAGTGCATTATCAGCCACTGGGTTCTCCTAATGGGTAGGATGTATTGTCATTCTTCCGAAGAGAAGAGTCAAGGTAGCCTCCAAAAAGGGGCACTGGGTTAATCCTTTGTTGTTAAGAGGTATACTAATATCCACCTCTTAGAGGGTGCTTTAAAATTTAGGTAAAAATTGAATTAGCACAGGGCAAGAATTTAATAAAATTTAATAATGCTCAGGATGGCTACTTTCTCACCCTTCTTTGCCAATGATGTAGGAGTTGATTTGGATTAAAAGAAAAGCCATGGGAATCTCATCTGCCTTCCTTCCATCATACTAATTTCCTCCAACAATTTCAAATTTTGGCAGATTAGAATCCTCTCTAAATCTTTCTAAATAACATTGAAACTCCTTTGTGAGTTAGTCTAGATTCTGTGAGTGTGTCTTGTACATGTATTTTTAGAAACAAAAGCAAAACTTTTGAGAATGAAAGACTGAGAGAACACACCGCTTTTCTAGTGCTGTGACAGGAATAACTTAAGAAACTTTTGAAAGATATGCTTTATTTGAATTCATTTTGAAATCCATTCTTCTTCAGATGGTACATCTGTCTTCTCTGCCTACCATTGTTGTGTGTTGGTCTCACGGACGATATCTGCTATTTCTAAGAAAAGAATGAGGTGGGAATGAACTGGCTTCTTACCAGATCCATTTATTGACTTGAAGATCACTACTTCAATCTATGAAAAAATGCACCAGCTTTGAAAAATGGCAATGCTCCCATGATGGAGAAGGTGTGTATCCCGTCAAAGAAATCTACTTTTTCTGTTACTCCACCTTTCTTAGCAGTTGAGATTGGATTTCATTTTTCAAAGGAAGTTACAGATTTCTATTTTTTTAATCTGGCTTGAAAATTATGTCTTGCTTCTGTACAAGAAAGGTTTGGATCAAAAGTCTTTTCTTATTTATACTGCACATAAATAACACAACTCCGTAATAAATTGTTTTAACACTTTTTCAACAACCTTTCAAGGAAGCTGTGTCCAGTATAATCTGTATGTTAGAAGTGCTTCCCACACTTGTTTGGAAAGAGGCTGGGCCCTAGGCATCCTCATCAGTACTAGAAAAATGAAACCTGCAAGTCTATACCAACTGACTTAAACAAACAAAGACAAGTCAGTCATAATTTCCACTAGACCAGACCCTTGTCTTAGTAATAGACACTTTTACTGTTTGCTTATTTGGGGGCTAAGCTAGCCAGGTGGCCGGGACAAACAAGTGGCCTGCTCCTACAGATTGGCCTCCAATGTGTGCTAGCTAAATCGACTTAAAGCCTGAGAGATTGAAAAGTAATTCTAGACACAAAAATACAGAGTTAAACACAGCTTCCTGCTGTCTGCTGGTGGCATGCTGCAGCTTCTTTAAGAGAGATTTTCCTATTCAGCTGCAGCAGAAAAAAAAAGCTGTGAGGTTTTAAAATGTGGCTTCCTGGCTGCCAGAGCAAACTCCGCCTATGAAACATTTCAGTGGCATTTGTAGGCCCAGGTATTTTTGTACCCACTCGGGGTTGGGAGGAAAGTAGCTGAGACCATGCTCGTGGCTCAGAGCTCCCTTCTTGGAGAGGTGGTGGGATCAGGTCTGCTAGGCTTGCACAAGCAGGAGAGGATGGCAGATTCCCACCACACACAGAAATGTTTCCAGGGCCAGTGCAGTGCACTGCATGGAGGATTTAGCTTTTGTTCAGATAAAAAGAAAAGGTTTTATATGCTGCATGGTGCTAACCAGAGTTTTGGTGGTGAGGATGCACCCGGCAGTCCTAGTGCTGAGGTGAACTCCCTCCACCATATATAAAGCCTGAGAGAGGTGAGGGGCAGAGCCAGCACCCAGGGCCACTGAGACCAAGCTGCTTAGCATTTTAAGAAATGCTTCTGATCAAAAAATAGTTACAGATATACAATAAAGACAAATTCAGATGGAAAGAACTCTATATGGGTCACAGTGTTGGATAAATGTACGTAAGCTTGGGAGAGAGAAGAAATAGTGTAGAGAGTCATAAAAAAGTTAGTGCTTTAAAAAAGGGTAAAGTCTTTAAAGAGACAGAGTACAGAGATTCATAGATTAAAGGGAATAAGGAAAAATAAGCCACATAAAGATAAAAAATTCACAGAGAGTCTGGATTATATATATTATTGTATTTTCTTTAAATTTTTGACTGTGAAGGAGCTAAGTACACAGAAACATTTCATTGTATGGGCTGCTGAGTTAAACCAGCATGTATAGTGTAAAGGTATCTTGACTTCAGAATTTGGGTCTAAGGACGTGTTGCTTGGGAAAAGAGGTTCTTCGTTTGTTTTCACATAAGATGAGAATGTGTGGCTTTGTTCCAGGTGAATATGGTTTCATGGACCAAGGCCTCCTGAAACGGTGCCATGAACAGCCTAAAAAATTTCTTTGCCCAACTGGTAACTGAGATGAACCTAACACATAGGATACACCATAAAAGACCTGATTAATAGAGCCCCAAATCAGCAGGAAGCAGTATGGAAAAAACTATGCCCATATTCCCAAATATTGTCTATAAATATTT
>LOJH01035114.1:0-12033 GCA_001685095.1 Ellobius talpinus | reverse complement strand
CCTGCCTCTGCCTCCTGAGTGTTGGGATTAAAGGTGTGCACCACCACCACCCAGGTCCATCACTTTCTTGTTTGATAGCTAGCAATGGTTCCACACATAGTCTCAGTCCCTGGAAAAAAGAGAGTAGTAGAGAACAAATGGTTGGATACCAGAAAAAATATATGCCAATTAATCTAGAAACGGCCAGAGTGAAAGAAAAAAAAAACCCTATCATACAAATTCTTTATATCTGCAATAATTTGATAGTTTTCAAAAATATTTTCTTAAATAGAATTTAAGAATCACACGCTCCACATTTTGCTGGTTTGCACTGACCCACAGGCATCATGTGAGCATCACATTAGCACCCAAGAATGTTCAGAAGATGTTTGTGCTGGAACAAACACCATTACTGTTCAACAGAACTCATGTAATCCAATACCTTCAGCATATCTTTATATGAGAAATTACCCACTAAGATCATTTCAAATATTTTGCTGTCCAATTTATTGATAATTTGTATATAAAGTGTTCCTTAGTATTCTCTGACATATTGCTCTCTCCATATCAAACCGCCCTAGACCACGGATGGCATCTCATCACTGTAACCTCCTCCTGGGAACAACCTCTGGATATGTTTCAGGTCCTACCATACTTGGATGATTTCACCAATAAATAGAAAAATACACCAGAAGGCTGGAAAGTCATAAATTATCATTTCTCTTCCCATTCTTGTCTCAGCAAATACAGCATTTTAGTCAATGCAAGCTTTTGCTTTTTATACCCTTTTAACAAGAAAGGAGCAAAGAAGCTTAGTTGTCTTTATTGAACTTCCCTTGTTTATAGTGATAAGGACCAAACATATCTATGTAATACTGAATGACTTTGTCCTGCAGGATGTTGAGATGAACCTCTTTCCTACAGGAAGCCAAAGTCCTCTCTACACCCAGGTACCTGCATTGACCACTGCCTGCCGGCTAGCAGAACAGCAGGTAGGACAGGAGCAGGATCCTAGGTGGTCCTGATGATACCTGTGTAACTCTATGGGCCAGCGTAGCACTGTGCTTTCTCAAGATGAACCTTTGGGCCCAATATTTATTTTCACTTAATTAATAGACTATTTGAGAGCTTTCTCTCATGGCCCCAAGAATTAAGCTTTGTCTGCACTTACTGTGTGGTGATCCTGTGGATACAAATGGCCTAAAGAAATCAGAGCTCAGAACAGATGGTAAATGAAAGTCAGTATTATAACATGTGCACACAATTCACTTACAGTCTTTACTGAAGGTTTGTGGCTCAATAGTGTACCCAAAGGAATGTGGGGGGGGGCAAGATCTACATGTATTTAGTGGTTGATTATTTCTCTTGTTGCTGAAAAGAGAAAGGGAGGCTGTAGAGAGAAGTGAAGATCCAACGGGAAAGTGGAATTCCTCACTGCTATGTAGAGTCCTGTTAGGAAGATGTCACTGGAAAGGTCCTTTGGATTTGCAGCCAAAGGTGGAGGATTTGGCCACCCAGGCTTTTCCTAAGGAAGGACAGTATGTGGGCAAACTGAGTAGAGGCCTTAGGATTCCAGTGTGCAGGGACCAGTAGGGAGGAATAGGGTGGAACAGGTAGGAACACAAGTAGGACTTGAAGGACATCATGAGAACTGTCACTTAAAAGGCCAGCCAGCTAGGGAAAGTGTGGAGGGTTGGAAGAAAAGAACTGCTATCTGATTGCTATTTTAAACTTGCCACTTAGGCCTTGGATTGGAAAACAGGCCACACTAATGCCCAAGTGTTCTTCCTAATCTCTATTCTCAAGATACAGTAAATATCCTCAAGGAAAGTGTTCGGAAAGCAAGTGGAGGGAACAGGACAGGGAAATCAGTTGAGTGTTTACCACATCCACACCTTATGCATAGCTCCCCTGCTCTTCAGAAACACAGGGCAGCCTACGTTTGCCTAGAATGGGTCCAAAGCACCCAGGCACTCTGTGACAAGCCTTCAAAGAATTGGCTTTCCTCTCAAGAGAAATCTGGGTTCGATGGTGACTTGTGGGATGAGTACTAGTACTAAGTACTCTAGTACTAAGATCCTGGAGTCCTCTTTTTTTAGATGAAGTCTTTGAGACTCAGAAAACTTGGCTAGGTGGCCCCCAGTCAAAAACCTGGGGACTGAGACCAGGAAATGAAACTGGATTGCTCAACTGAGCCTGTGAGATCTCCTGGGTGCAATTGTCTGTCTTACTGGGAAGGCCCTATCTGCCCTAGGACATGAATAAGAAGGGGCAAGGAATAGACAAAGGGGAAGGGAAATTAATGGTAGAAAAAGGAAAGGAAGGGAAGGGAATAATTTAAAAACAAACCTAACCTAGTAATCACCTGAACCTTGCTGAAGGTTTCCTGCAACTATCTCAGACTTTTCCTCGCTTCTTAAAATCTTATAATTAAGAATATGCTAGTTGCTTAATTTTTTAAAAATTATTTTAAGTATGTTTTTAATTGAAATAGAAATACATTACTTCCCTGTCCCTCTCTTACCCCCCCAGCCCCCTTCCAGGCACTCTTCCATTTGCCTCCCCACTCTCAAGTGGATAGCTTCTTTATTGTTACATATGTGTAAATGTCTACATATTTATTTATTCACATGGATATATGAATGCAACCTGCTGAGTCTGCTTTTGATGTCTGTGTGTAGATGGTTTCAGGGCTGACCATTCTGCACCGGACAACCAGTAAGGAGGCTCATCCCTGGGAAAGGCTAATTCTCCTTCTCCCAGCAGTCCTTGTTGCCTGTATTTCTTTGTCTGGGACTTAGGCCCAGAAAAAGTGCCCTACTTCAAGAGGAAATGTTCCGAAGCAGACCCCGTTTGACCCCAGCAGTGTTTGCACATGGCCTCTGGGAGTTAACACTTTTGCTGAGCTCCCTACCTTCCACCTTGCCAAGGTCCAACATCAAACATTCCTTCAACCATGGGTGTGACCTCAAGTCTCATTCCCTTATGAGGGGGGTCACACACTCATTTTCAACCATGGGTGTGACCTCAAGTCTCATCCCCTTATAAGGGTCACACACTCATCTGTCCTGAAGATAGCCCGGAACTGGAGCTTGTACCGTGACCACCGTGAGCTGAGCTGGTACTCTTATCCACCCTGGTCACCGTTGCCAAGTCGTTAGCTAAAGATCCTCAAGGACAACAAACCAAGGGCAGCCAGCTGCTCCTTGGCACTGC
This sequence comes from Ellobius talpinus, assembly GCA_001685095.1. NCBI lineage: Eukaryota > Metazoa > Chordata > Mammalia > Rodentia > Cricetidae > Ellobius > Ellobius talpinus. The sequence continues at coordinate 8,838 of LOJH01035114.1, read as the reverse complement.
TCCTTGCCAACCCGCCAGACTGTGAATAAATCAGGGGAGGCATGTAACGAGCTGAACTTGGCAGGGCCTACCCTGGGAGTGCGAGCTCCGATTTCACCAGCAATCTCGTTCAGCCTCCAAAGAACAGTGATTTGTGGTCCCCCCGTCCCAAATACCCTGCCTGACTTCTGAAAGCCTCCCAGTAATCTGGAAAAAAAAAGCAAAACTGCAGAACTAATGGGCTCAGAGTGAAAGTACAAACTGCATGGAAACCACTCATCTTGTGCAACTAATCACTTTGTAGCCAGTCCAGAGGACTCGATGTAGACTCCAAGCTAAATATTAATCATTGACTTTAAAAAAGGTCTCCCTTATCAACCTTGCTTGAGTTCTTCCCTGAGCTGATTGTGGAATGTTTTGACAGACAGGAAGACAATTCTAAAATATTAAAGGTCAGTGTGCCTTTCTTCTCCTTTTGAGCCCAGGACAGAGAAGTCTCAAGTCAGTTGTCCATATCTGCTGTGGGTTCGTATGATGCCACTGGAGCCCTTTCTGGCACATTAAGAATGCCACTCATCAGCCCAGTGGTGCTAGTCTCTAGTTAATTCCTCAATATTGGAATGGCATTATTCTTTCGCCTTATTTTTTAAAATTGTTTTCCCCTAAATGAATAGATCTTCAATCTGGGAAAGGAGATACTGCTTTGATTTGTCAGAATCTGAGAAAAATGAGAATTTGTGTCACATTAGATATAAGTTCCATTATTACCTAGTTTTGCTGGAAAAGGTGTCTTAAGAACTAGTTAGTTTGCTTCCAATGAAAGCAACTGCTTGAAGCAGGAAGTGCTAATGGCTGAAGCATCATCAGCTGGTTTGGGGAAGGTGCAGGGAGATGTGCTGAGCCTTACTGCCACTCATGTTAAATCACCCCCAAATCAATAGTTCACATGAAGTACAAGGCAAGTTTGTTCTCAGATGCTTTTTAAATGGTAGTCTTAAAAATGTTTTCATGTAGCAAACTGTGAATGTGTCTGCTAAGAGGCCACTGGAAAAAAATACAAAATAGTCTAACAGAGTTTAAATAAATTTCATAGGAAATACTGCACTCTTTAATACACAAGTGGAAATGTAACAATAGAGATGCTGATAAGATTCCCCTATTTCTACTGGAGCCAGTAGGTGCTAAGAGTCTCAAATTCTCCTGAGTATTTTCTTCTCCTCCTCGCCCTCCTTCTTTTTATCAAAGTCAGTTTGGGACAGGTATTAGTGTCTGGATGAACAGAATATACAGGCTTGTGATGTGCAGAGAATAAAACAGGTTTCTACATTTCATAGAACCTTTTGGCATCTCACAGGCTCAGTGCATCTCACAGCATTAGGAGGGTTGAGAACCACTGCCTTATAGTATGGAGTCCTTGTCTGTCTCACATATACACAGGAATACAGATGGATTCATAGGTTATTTGACAATGAAATTTGAGCTATGTACTGCATCACAAGAATGGAAATCTGTAACATTATAGATATAACTGGAAGCCTCTTTCTCCCCCTCCTCTTCTTCTTTTTCTCCTCATCCTTCCTCTTCTTCTCCTTCTTCCTCTTCTTTCTCCTTTTCCTCCTCTTCCTCTTTTTTTCAGCCTCCTCCTCCTTTTCTTCCTTCCCTTTCTTTCCTCTGTTGGGCCTTGTATACTTGTACGTAAATGTTTTAGCTCTAAGCTCTACCACTCTGCTTCTGAGCTATGTCACCAGCCCTAAGACGATATTTTTATGTGAACCCAATATTTATTTTATAAATGGAGAAAAATTGGATAGTATTGCAGAAAGGGAGTGAATGATCTTCCAGGTCATATGCTGTCTGAAGATGAACTCTGTGGTAGGATATTTGTACACCGTGTGAAGATGTATTGCTGCGATTGGTATAATAAAAAGCTGAATGACCAATAGCTAGGCAAGAGGTACAAGGGGGACTTCAAGACAGAGAGAAAACTCTGGGAAGAACAATGATGGAGTTGTCAGCCAGACTGGAAGGAAGCAAGACAGACAGTACAGAGATAGGGCGGTACCTCTTGGCCAAACATAGATTAATGTAAATGGGTTAATTTAAGTTGTAAGAGCTAGTCGGGGGCAAGCCTAGGCTAAGGCTGAGCATTCGTAACTAATAATAAGCCTCTGTGTCATTATTGGTGGCCTGGCAGTCCCAATGGAAAAGTATGACTACAACACGCAAGGAAGCATTTTAAATGACTTGTCTTAGGAGAACTTTCTATCTAACATAAAGGTTGAAGATTGCTAGACATAGTTCTATACCCATCACCTTTCTTCAATAATGCCACTGAGTGGTTCATGACAGCTCTGAGAGGCAGTGTTATGATCCACATGAAGACCCAAGACAAGCATAAAGGTTATTTGGGGTTAATTGGGGCCTAAGTAGAGTAGGGAGCAAGAGCAATGCTGGGATGAAGAAACAAGTTCCTTTTACCCTCGTGCTGGCACCTGTTTTGGGACTGGGGTTATCATATCCGATTATCCAGGCATGGTTAAAGTCACAAGCACAGAGGTACTGGGGGTAGGGCTGTCAGGACACTCTATATAACTCATACTTGAGTTAGTTTGGGGCAATGAGCTTCAAGGAGTGCATAGCACAGTGTCAGGCAGATGACCAGCCTTTGTTTATCCTGTAAATAATTACATGTGCCCAGAGCTAAGAGTTCTGAAATAGATAGAAGCCTTGCACTTGTGAGATGAAGGAGGTATTTGATATCAGGAGGCAGAGATGTCCCATTCACAGATGAACACAAGCAGACTGTATATTCTAGACACTCCGGCTAGGTTGGCAGCTTGGGTTGCAGACAGTCTGGCGAGCACAGTCACTGGTTGATTCAGGTGACTTTAAAAGGCAGAATGGCCAATGTTCTTTTCATGGTTTATTCAAAACCACCCAAAATTAGAAGAGCTGCTTCCCAGGAATTCCCTAGCAATAGTCCTCTGCGTCTATGAAAGTGGTTGCCTGCCTTCTCTAATTCATTCTGAGTTCTGATACTGACAACTGTCACACTTGGCACATGCATCAGTCTGTGTCTTGTAACTCTTTCTTCTTGGGCTGACATAATTTTGTTCTCAGCCCCTCTTTGCAGGCATTCAGTATATCTCATCCTGGGTTAGCGGTGGTTCTTCTCTTCTGGTCCCTAATGCTCTACACTCCTAATGAAATGTGAAGATGTCTGGTGGGGGTGGACTCACTTCAGTTCCACACACAGACTTGTAATGTCTAATTATGCAAAGTACGCGCCATTCCACCTACTTCTGAGTGTGGCTGTGCTCACCTTCATTTATCTGCAGCCTTCCTGTTGTGTTGGATAATTGAGGAATAGGCCACCAAGAGAAAGTGAAACTTTTTTATTGAAAATTATTTTTCTGTACATTATATTTGGATCACAGTTTTTCCTCTCACATCTCCTCCAAGACCCTCCCCACCTCTGTACCCATCAAACTCTACTCTTTCTTCCTCTCTTTCTTTAGAAAACAAACAATTAAAATATCAAACCAGAATAAAATAAAACAGAGAAAAAAGAAGGATAAATCATGAGAAACACACATGCACACACACGCATATATATCTTTTTGAGTCTTGATTATTTCACTGGGGATGATTTTTTTCTAGCTCTATACATTAATGTATAAATTTCATAATTTTAACAGTTGAGAATATCACATTCTGCAAATTGTACCACATTTTCATTGTTCATTCATCTGTTGACAGACATTTAAGTCTTCCCAATTTCTGAGCATTATGAATAAAGAGCAATGACCATGGCTAAGCTACTGTTTCTGTAGTAGAATGTACAGTCCTTTGCATGTATGCCCAGGACTGGAGAAGATCTATCTCCAGCTTCTTGGGAAATCACAACACTGACCTCCACAGTGACTGTGCAAGTTTGCACTCCCACTAGCAATGGATGAGTGTTTGCTTTACTCCTAATCCTTCCTAGAAAGAGCTTTTGTTTTTATTCATCCTCACCATTTTGGTATGTGTAAGATGGAATCTCAAAGTAGTTCTATCTTGCATTTCCTTAACATTTCTTTGACTAAAAAGGCTGAACATTTCTTTAAGTGTTTCTCAGTCATTTGTGTTTCATCTTTTGAGAATTCTCTGTTTACATCTGTAGCCCAATTTTAGTTCGAGTTCTACATGTAACCACTCAGTTTGATCAGTACTATTTGTTGAAGATAATACTTTTTCCAGTGTGTATTTCTGACTTCTTTGTCAAAAATCGTATGTCTATAGGTGTGTGGACTTATTGATCAATGTGTCTGTTTTTATGTCAATACCATGCTGGTTTTATTACTATAGCTATGTAGTATAACTTGAGATTGAGGCTGGTGATGCCTCCTGCAGTGCTTTCATTATTCAGGATTGGTTTAGCTGTCCTGGGTTTTTTTGTGTTTCCATCCAAAGTTAAAAAATTGTCCTGTCAAGATCTGTGAGGAATTGTGTTGGAAGTTTGATGCTGAGTGCATTGAATTTACCTCTTCCTGGCCTAAGACATGTCCCAATGGCAAGTTTACAGGGTAAGGAAAACTGACAATGTATGGTTTTCCGGTTTATGAAATGTCCTGCCTAAGTATTGCCTCTCTTCTTGTTGAATATCAATAGGGCCTGTTCTGGTTTGCTCTCTAGTGTTCTAATAAAACAGTAAATGAACTATGGACATAAGTGTGTTCTCAGTTGGCCCGTTCCCATCTGTCCTTGGGGTATGTAGATGAAGCATACTTTAAACATATTTTTAATTGGCCAGTTCTTGGCTCTCCTTGAAGCAATGCTTTCCCAGTTGTTATCAGCTCCTGCCAGATGGCCCTTGTCATGTAGGAAGTGTTTATTCTTTTAGCATAGCCTAGGCAGCATGGTTCAGCTGGAGAACATGTAGGTCCCTCTGACCAGTTTCATTTCTCTCAGTTCTATTCCTTCGCTGCACTCAAATTGGATTAGAAGAAGAACATGAAGTTCTCCCGGACACATGCTTTATCCAGCCGTCTCCCGAACACCTCCAGTGAAGTTTTGCCTCGGGGGAAGTTATTTCAGCCCATTTCCTGAGAACAATGTGGCATATTAATGAATTATATGTCTCCACGGAGAGAAAGTGCATGACACTGTTTCACTCTGCATTTACAGTTAGAAGACTGAAGAATTCAAAAGTGAAGGAGACTATTTATGGTGATGCTAATGATTCCAGTTGATGCTGATAAATCAACATTAACAAACACTTGACAGAGATGGTAGCCTACAGTGGTGGTGTTGTTTGAAAATAAGCCTACAGCTAAAGGCCTTGGAAGTTTCCCAGGTGTCTAGTGAGATGCTGTTAAATCTCATTCCAACAACCTTACACTCATCAGTTCAAAGAATAAGTTAAAGCAAGCAGACATTGAAAAGCTGCTAAACTTCGACATGGCCACATATGCCAGCCTTCCCTGAGAGGTGATGACGCTACCGGGACTGTAGCAACCACAGTAAATGTAAGGATGAGACTGTTGAACTTGATGACATCTAAAAGAGTTTTAATGGTGAAAACTGAGTGCAGCCCTCAGTGAAGTTGACCTATAGTGTGACAAAGAGGAGGACAAGTCGTGTTGGGCTTCTGTAGAATTTCAAGGTGAGGGAGGTATTCATGAGCAGACAAAAATATTCTCACAAAGAAAACATCGTGTGTGAAAGTTGAGTATAAGTATCTAACATATATAGGTAAACTATACAGACAACTTTCACTGCTACCTTTAATTGAAGATGCTAAGTTTATTAAGCTGATACTTAACAATAAGAGCTACTTCTTAAAACAGATTCTTTAATTTATTTGTCTTAGAATAGTTGAGTAGCAATGCTTTGTTGGTGGAGGCTGTTTGTTTGTTCCCTGCTGCTCAGACCCAAAATAATCACACAGAAACAATATTATTTGCAATACTGTTTGGCCAATAGCTTAAGCATGTTTCTAGCTAACTCTTATATCCTAAACTCATCCATCTCCATTAATCTGTGCATCACCACAACATCGTGGCATACCAGCAAAATTTTGGCTGACTCTGGCAGAGGTGTCTCTGTCTCTTGTTGTGGCTACATGGCTTCTCCCCGACTCCACCTACTCTCTTTCTACATCTGTTTTGATTTTCCGCCTGGCTTTACTCTGTTAAGCCCTTGGCTGAAAGCAGCTTTATCCGTTAACCAATTAAAAACAACACATATAGAGAAGGACTTCCCACACCATTTCCCCTTTTTTGATCAAATAAAAAGGAAGGTTTTAACTTTAACATAGCAAGATTGCAGCCGGGCAGTGGTGGCACACACCTTTAATCCCAGCACTCAGAAGGCAGAGACAGGCAGATCTCTGTGAGTTTGAGGCCAGCCTGGTTTACAAGAGCTAGTTCTAGAATAGGCTTCAAAGCCACAGAGAAACCCTGTCTTGAAAATCAAAACAAAAAATTGAGAGATTACATACAACAAAACAGTTATCAAGCAAGAATGATAGTTACAATATTTAATGCTTGTCATTCAATATTTTCGAATAAAATGGTCTTTTCCATATGTCAGATATCTACATTTCAAACCCCATCTCTGTATTTTTAAAGTAGTGTATTTAGTTAAAGCTCTGTTCTTACACTAGAGTTAGCATTGTGTTAATCTCCACTGGGAGACTGGCTCTCTCTCTTGGACTAAGGACAATTTGTTAGATTCATCCATTCTTGCAACAGACTGAGTGTTAGTGAGGACATATGGCTCTGCCTTAAATCAACCTTCAAAGCCTGATGTTTCCTAGCCAAGGAGAAGGACTAAAGAAAGGATTTTCTGAGAGTTTCTTTTCTAGGTAGATCACATTTAAAACAAAAAATATTTCAGGGTTTGTTGAGGTGGCGTGCTAAGCATTCTTTAAATTCTACTTTTGGGATAAGTGAGATGAAGAAGAATTTTCTAAAAAACATGGAAAGTCTGGACCAGAATTTATTATATATTTAGCAATAAAAATTTAGGGTTTTGTTTTGTTTTGTTTTGAAGTGTAGGAAATGTTTAGTGAATTATGTTATTGAATTAAGTAAAATAGAGTTAATGTTAAAGATGCCAGCACAATGTTTCTCTAGGTGGGATTGTGTTTCTGTTTACCTTCCAACTCAAAGTATGAAGCTCCCTTTAATATAGTTTATGTATGAATTCAGTGTAGTCACAGGAGCCAGCATATCAGAGTTTGGGTGCATTTTTTTTCTCCTCTGAGGTATCAATGGCAAGGGAGTTTTGTTTGGCTTCTGTTTATTGTTGATGCATGTCTATTCAGTCTAACCAATATCTAATTCAGTCTAATCAAAACTTCCCAATCATTCTTTTGAGGTGTACCTGAGACCACGTGCAGATTAGCTGCTGTAGGATTTTGATTATTTGGTGTTCATGCAACACTTGGGGAAGTTCAAGCTTTGTCCCTGTTGCACATGTGTGATTGTGTCCTCAATGATTTTTGATGTTTTTGATATCCTAAACCTATAACTGCTCACATAATTATCTTGGTGCGTTTTAATGTTCCCCTTTAAAAGCAATAAAGATGTTCACTCTTAAGCAGAAAGGGAACCCAGTTTTCAGCAGATGGAAGCCAGCCTTCTCCACAAAGACCTCGTGGCACACTCGGCTTTGTTTCTGCTCTAGAGGATCAAACAGCAGCTTGGGCTTCTGTGTCGGCATCTCCAGAGGTTGTCAGACAAACTCTGTTCAGTGCATACTTTGAAAGATGCCTCTGAATTTTCCAGAATTCACAAGAATGTTCTTATTTTCTGTTTAAAGTCTGCTGACTTTCGCTCTGGGGGTATTTTAGAATATATCAGACTGAACAAAGAAACTGATTATTTACAATTTCCCAATACACTACATTTGTCTTTCTAAAGGGTAGGCATGAGAGACACAGGCAATGGTCCGCATGTACCTTCTTTTCTTTTCTTTTTTTTTAGTTAATTTATTTTTAATTTCATTTTGCATTCCATCCACAGTTCTCCCCCTACTTCTCCTCTCACCCCTTACCCCTTCCTCTCCATCCTCACCTCAACCCAACACACCCTCCATCCATGCCTCCCAAAGTGTATGGGCCCCTCACTTTAACAAAGTCAACAAAGTCTGGCACGTTAAGTTGGGGCATGACCAAGCCCCTCTTCCTGCATTAAGGCTGCACATAGCATCTCACCCTATGGAATGAGCTCCAAAAAGCTAGCACATGCATCAGGGATAGATCCTGGTCCTTCAGACAGGTGCCTCACAGATCGTTCAAGCTTCACCACATATAGAGGACCTAATTCAGTCCCATAGAGGCTCCACAGTTATTGGTATAGAGTTCTTAAATTTCCATGAGCTTGGTCCAGTTGTGTCTGTAGATTTCTCTATTATGATTTTGATCTCCCTTGCTCATATATTCTCTCCTCCCTCTCTTCAATTGGATTTCAGGAGCTCAGTCTGGTGCTAATTGTGGATCTCTCATCTCATTCCAGCAGTTGCTGGATGAAGGCTCTATGATGATAGTTTTATTCACCAATCTGATTACAGGGGAAGACCAGTTCAGGCTCCCTCTCCAATATTGCTAGGAGTCTTAGCTGGGGTCATCCTTGTAGAATCTTGAGAATTCCCCTAGCTCCAGGTTTCTCCCTAGCCCCATAGTGGATCTCTCTATCAAGATTGCTCTTTCATTGCTCTCTGACTCCATCCCTCTCCCCGCTTTGACCATCCTGTTCCATCATGTTCCCTCCCCATTACCAGTTTACCCAGGAGATCTCACCTAATTCCCTTCTGTGGCGCGCCAGTTCTGCCAGCAGAGATGACGACCACAACAGAATTTTTCTTGGAACA
>LOJH01035113.1:1219-15849 GCA_001685095.1 Ellobius talpinus | reverse complement strand
AAACAATATTTGGGAATATGGATGTAGTTATTTCTCTCCAAAATTCTTCCTGCTTTATAGGGGCGCTGATGATCAGGTCTTTCATGGTGTGTTCTGTGTGCTAGGTTCATCTCAGCAGTTGGGTGAAGTAATTTTTGAGGGTGTTCACAGCAACCATTCAGGGGGTCATGCTCTATCAAACCACAGCAGTCAGGAAGCAATCCACAGGTTCTCATCCTCTGTGGAAACAAGACAAGAACCTCTTTTCCAAAGCAACATATCCTTAGACCCAAATTTGGAAGTCACAATACCTTTTTAATATACATGCTGGTTTAGCTTAGTATCCCATACAATGAAATGTCTCTCTGTACTTTGCTCCTTTACATTCAAAAAATTCAAAGAAAACGCAATAATATACATAATCCAGACTCTGAATTTTTCATTTTTATGTGGCTTGTTTTTCTTGACTCCTTTTAAACTATGACTATCTGTACTCTGTCTCTTTAAAGACTTTACCCTTTTTTAAACCATTAACTTCCTTTTATGACTCTCTATAATCTTTTTCTTCTCACTTCTAAGCCTGTATACATTTATCCAATACTATGACTCATATGGATTTGTCTTTATTGCATATCTGTAATTCTTTACTGTCCAAGAGCACTTTTTAAAATGCTAAATGCTTTTAAAAACTTAACGCTGTGCCATTACTATGGTATATATGGTACTTTCTGCTTGCCCCACCTAGTCCAGCATGGCGGAGCGGCTTACACTTCTGAGTGTCATGCAAACCACCCTACTCTCAGGCACACAGCAAGTCCATGTCGCCATTAAGGAACCTGCAGCAGTCTGCTCACAAACCCCATTTAAATGCTTTGTAGCTGGACCTCCTGCTACAGAGTTTGCACTGGCAGGATGGCCCAGAAAGCCGGCATTTCAAAATAGCATGGCCTTTTATTTTCTTTTGCTACAACTGGATCAGGAAAACCTCTCTTAAAGGAGCTGCTGCATGCCGCAAGCAAACAGCAAGAAGCTGTGTTAAACTCTATATTTTTTTGTCTAGAATTACTTTTCAAACTCTCAGGTTTTAAGTGGATTTAGTTGGCCCTATGTTGGGCACCAATTTGTTGGAGAAGGCTGCTTGTTTGCTTCCCAGTAAAAGGAATTACTCATCACCTTTGGTCATCAACCAAAGCTAGCAAGGAGAGTATGTCAGCCAGTAATAATTGGGCTGCTTTGTTCTTGTTCCCTGACCTTAAAAGAGTTTTGCATTCAACTTTGTGCCTTACTAAAACTTTAAGTTGTCTTCTTGGGTGTTTTTTTCCCCTCAAAGTTGTTTAACAAAAACATCTTAGTCTAACTTTGTTATTTTCAAAGCTTTGATTCAGCTATGATGCACTCTGAGACCTTTAAACACATCTCCCAACATTAATGTTAAAAAGATTTAAACTAACTGAGCTATTGGGACTCAATTGTTAGTCATTAACTTAACTATAATCCATACAACTGTAAGGGGAGACTGCTTGTTCGTTTCCTGGCTTCCCAGACCCAAATAATCACACAAAAACTGTATTAATTACAACATTGTTTTACTAACAACTCAAGCATATTTCTAGCTAGCTCTTATATCTTAAATCAACCCATTTCTATTATTTTGTATTTTACCACGAAGCTTGTGGTTTGTTACCTATTGCTTCTTGGGCAGCTACATGGCATCTGCCTTTTTCAGTAGCTACATAGAGTCTTTCTGACTCTGCCTACTCTCTTTATTTATCTCTTCCAGCCTGGCTATATTCTGCCCTGCTATAGGTGGAAGTAGCTTCTTTATTAATCAATGACAATAATGAATATTCATAGCATGCAGAGGGGAATCCCACATCATACAACTTTTTAGGTGAGATTTATAGACCCTGACTGTGAAACATCCTTGTACTTATTTTTATTCATCAAAACTTTGTATAAGCTATTATTAAATTATACAGTACAGCTTAGGGGAGGGGTCATCTTCTTGACAATCCACAGGTAAAATTACCCAGTAGAATGGGCTGTTTCCAAGAGATAAACACATTATATCACAGGCAGTGGAAATCTCCCCACATCCACTCACACCATGCTAGGTACTAGAGAAAGAGAACTGTAACAAACATGTAAAGTCACAGCAGAAGCAAAAGACATCTTGGGGTTTGTAGTCCTGTGTCCTGGCCTAAACGAGATGGACCCATCAGAGGATTCCCTTCTGCTGGGCTGACACCTGGAACTTCAACTGCAACTCGCTGTTCCTCTGGCAAGACCCACGGCAGTGTGACACAAGGATTTAAATTTAGCACACGGGCTGCAGAGATGACTTAGTAATTAAGACCACTGGCTGCTTTCCCAGAAGACCTATGTTTGATTCTTAGCACCCACATGGCAGATTATAACTGTTTGTAACTCCAGTTCCAGGAGTATTCAGTGCCCTCTTCAGTTCTCTGTAGACACCAGGCTTGCATGCAATACAGACATACATTTGGACAAAAAGCCATTACGTTTAAAGTAAAAAAATAAATCTTTAAAAATAATAACTCATAGTGCATATGCAAACGTGATGCCTTGATGTCAGCACAATTCCTTATACTTGACCTTAAAAAAACCCACTTTTAAATAGCATATGTAAATCTCAGAGCTACCTAGCAACTGAAACTACCTTTCTCCCCCAATTCAAGGTTACCATTCCCTGAGAAACTGTTTCATGTCTTCTAGAGCCTCAGCATCCTTTTGTATCACTCTCATGGATGATCTTGCCTTTTTATTTCTCTGAGAATGAAGCAATCAAAGGAAAAGACTTCAGTAATTTCATTACATTTCCAACTCTCTGCATCGTTACCCATATTAGGAGTTTTTCCTTTCTGTGAGAATACGGTTGCCCCTTTGTACCCATGGATTCAAGTTTTATGGAGAAGAAATATTTGGGAAAAATTTGCATCTGGGCATTTTTTGATTGATCATTAAAAGCATTCTTTAAATTTGTTTTTTGGGTTTTTTTACATACCAGCCCCAGTTCCGTCTCCCTCCATTTCTCCCATCCTCCCCACCTCCTCCTATTCCCCCCACATCCACTCCTTAGAGGGGACAAGGCATCCCTCGGGGTACCAACAAAGTCTGGCATATGAAGTTGAGGTAGGACCAGGCCCCTCCCTCATGCATCAAGAATGAGCAAGAAATCCCACCATAGGGAATGGACTCCAAAAACCCATTTCATAAAAACATTCTTTATAGACTTATTTTATCTCAAGTTATTCATTAATCATATAAAAATCATTTTTTCTTTGAAAGAAACAGAATCAAAGTATTCAAAAGTTAAGGTTTTGCTTCACTGAATCAGTTCCTAAATTTTTATTCTTATGAACATTTTTTGAAGCATCAACTATGAGTACTTAGTTTTTTTTACTTGCAAGGTAATAAACACTATAATGCCCTTAATTAAGTTCATTATGATGTTTCTCCTTAACTTTTGTAAACATAAGGATCTTTATTAAGCTGAAAGGAGTAGAAATCTATTACTCTAGGCACCCACGCTGTTTAAAAGAAGCTAATTAGAAAGCTAGATGAGTCCTAGAATCCAAGTAAGGAATCTCACTCCTGAGACTGGCTTTATGAAACCTTAGTTGTTTCAAAATAGGGCAATTAATTCTCTCCTTCCTTTTAACCTGATGATCCCTCCTGATGAAACTAGAGGTGTTTCCAGATGGTCGAAGTCTTTGCTACTAAGTGCATTATTATTTCTCTTGTGAAATCAGCTTTGGGCTTCTGTGTAAGTTACTTTTCGGATTAAGCTTAATAACTTTGATTTACTTGAGATGAGTAGTCCAGGGTCGGTTAGAGAGGGTGCTTTTTCCATGATCCAGATTAGTTACACTGTCTTGTTAGAGAGCACTGTGCACAAATTTTTAGAAAATAGGAACTCAGAACTTTGTTTCTAAGTAAGCTGCTTCTTACATTGCCTTTTTAGTTCAGGGAAATGAGCACTTTTCATAGTTTAACTATTTTTCTTTCTCTTTTCATTCCCTTTCCATATCCCTTTTATATTTCATCCACACCAAAATACCTTTCAGAAACACAAAGTAGATCTTTTCTACAAACTACGCCATGTGATGAATGAACTTATTGACCTTCGAAGGCAGCTACTGTCTGGTCACCTGACACAGGATCAGGTGCGGGAGGTTAAGCGGCACATCACCGTACGACTGGACTGGGGTAATGAGTAAGTATGACTATTACTTGAACATCTCTTAGTTTCATTGTAACTCAGTCCTCATAGAATTTAAACTTGAGTAAACTTCTCTTTGATGATTGAAAGATAATATATCTTTAGTACAGTTTTTATAGGTATCATTGTTTCTTCCAGTTATCAAAGGGCATTCACTAGTTCTAGTCTTGACGTTTTCATACCCTGTGTTTTATTTCTGTTAAGAATTAAAGAGTTGGATGGAGTTTATCCTCTGAGCTGTCTTCCAGGAGATAAATTCCTTTATTTTAAACCTCACTAATCAAAGTATACTTTAAAAAATTCTCTGATACTGAAGGGGCAAAAGGAGGGGGAGTCAGGAAAGATGGCTCAGCAGATAAAGATACTTGCACTGAACCTCTCTACCTGAGTTTGAACCCCAGATCCCACATGGTGAAGTTCTCTGGCTTCTGCTTGGGCATCTCCATGCATACACACACAACAAATAAATGTATACTGTGTGTGTGTGTGTGTGTGTGCGCGCGCGCGCGCGCATCTGTGTTAGTGTTTTTTAAAATATATTTTCTAGCCATACAATGAATCTGTATAAATATCATTTATACATGAGTATTTATAATTCGGAGTATTCTTAACTCATTTGTCATTCAGAAAGATTCCTGCATTTGTGCAGTGGATGTGATGATTTTCTGTGCCCTTAAAATAAAATTTGGGGGCCGGGGACATGGCTGTGTGGTTAGGAACACAGGCTGCTCTTTCAGAAGACCCAGGTTCTATTCCCAGCACTAACGTGGTGACTCACAACTATCTACAACTCCAATTCTAGGAGATCTACTGCTCACTTATGACTTCTTTGACACCATAAATGCACATGGTGCACAGACATGCAGGCAAAATGCACATACACATAAAATAAAATAATTTTTTAAATAAAAATTTGAGACTTTGTCATTAGAAGTTGAAAGAGATTAAAGTTATTCCTAAATTTTATAATTATTCACGTCCATTCAACTTTGAAGCAACCATGTTGTTTCCTACTTCAGACATATGTATGTACATAAATATATTTAAATATTTATGTTCACTTTTCCCAACCAAGGCATTATTGAAATGATAGAAAAGAAAATGATTGGGAAGGGGTACCCTCCAACAAATGAGATATGTGAACCTATTTCTGAAAGGTAGGAAGTAGGCTATTTGCGATGTTGGAGAAAGTCTGCTCTGAAGCCCCCAGAATCCAGGGTTATGAGAAGGACCTTAAAAGGTCATGATAATGGTCTGAAAGTCTGTATGAAGAATAATCACTTGAGAAAAATTAATAGCCACTTGTTTCCCCTTTATGTTAGCAAATATTGAAACCACAGCCTCAGAGAACTGGGCAACAGGAGGAAGAAGTGGGACCTCATGTTTTGTGGCATTTAAAGGTTTTGTAGTATCATGACCAGGTCCCCACTCTTACCATAAAGGAAAGTCTCCCAGTTATCTATTTAGAAACAAAAACTTCCTGCATTTCTTCCAGTGCATTTTCCATACAAATGAACAATTAATTTCACTGATACTTATATAAATTATCTCTCAGGGAAGAGGGATACCTGGATTAAAAAAATACCTAGATCCAGGGGAAACAACTTCTCCTTTGAGAGGAATAGAAGTTCATTTACAAACTTTAAGAACAAAACAAATTCCCCTGCATTTAAAAATCAAGAAGCCTCATTGTGTAGAATAGAAATATGATTTCTAAAATAAAACATTCAGATTAATTTTGTGTAATTTCTTTGAGAATAAAACAAAAAAGATGGAAAACTGATGAGCGACTACATTTACTATTAGAGAGTAATTACTGGTGAGGCTCGAGATCAGATATAATTCCTATAAAAAGAACAAGGACAATGAAATAGTATTTATAAAGAAACAGAAATTCCTCGAGTCCAAAATCAGCAGCCTCCCAATAGAAGGGACTCACCATACATTTAAAGTAACGAATGAAGTTTTAAAAGAGTCCATTTTAAGGTACATATTTGTTTATCCTAGGGATGAAGAGAAATTCATTCAGGTCTTTAGATAGAAAAACAACTCTTAGAAAAGAAAGTAATTACACTTGCCTCAAAAATTTTATCAATAATATCAAATATTGGAAGATATAAAGTAGTTGCTTTAGGATTCCATAGGGGAAATGATAAACTAGCCAGGGTTTATAAGTAGTCACACTGATAGTATCAAGACCAATTAAAGCCATTTGTAGATAGAATAGCTCTCTCTGATTTCCTTTCTTTTGGTGAAACTCAAAAGAAATTCTAAAATATGAGTCAGTCAGGAATGGTGGGCAGTAGTGGTGGCACAGGCCTTTAATTCTAGCACTTGGGAGGCAGGGCAGAGGCCGGTGGATCTCTGTGAGTTCAAGGCCAGCCTGCCTGGTCTATAGAGAGAGTTCCAGAACAGCCAGAGCCACAGAGAGAAACCCTGTCTTGAAAAGCAAACAAACAAAAAAAAGAGTAAATCAGGAAATATGAACTCTAATAAATTCTGAATGGATCTAACAGAGAGTGATAATTGTTATTACTACTAATAAGAGAAACAACACAATTTAAATTGGTTGTAGTTTTTCTGAAAGGACAGGATACTATCCTGGCTAGTTTTGCAACTGTACATTGTAATCTTTGTTATAAACTAAACTAGTTATATGCTATAGTATACATGAATTCAAGTACAATGATCAATAGTGTTCTCTAAATTTACGACTTGAAACAATAAAAAACTAAGTAAAATATGTGAAATTATGGTATAATTAATGATTTTGCCCAAACACTAATTATATTATAAATTACATTATATATTGCATTTTCTTTAAGAATCAATAGCAGTAGCCAGGAGTGGTGGTGTACAACTTCAATCCCAGTACTCTGGAGGCAGAGACAGAAGGATCTCTTTGAGTTTGAGATCAGCCTGATCTACAGAGTGAGTTTCAGGACAGCCAGAACTAAAGAGAGAGACCCTGCGTCAAAAACAAAAACAAACAAAATATCAGTAATAATAAATGAACATGAATTGATGCCACTAATAGTTATACAATTCATTATGTTGCAAATTAACTACAACCATAAAACCAGTAGATAAATATCAGTCATCATTTTACTGCAAAACTTAGGAAACAAACCAATAATATTTTATAATATTAATGAGAATAATTTTAAAGTGATGTCTTAGAAACAAGTTCAAATTATTTTTTAAGAAAACTAAGTACACTGGAAATACCTTTCAGTAGCTGTCAAACGATTTCATCTTTTTAACTTCCTCAGTGAAGTATGTTTATATTGGAGGGTAATATGTCAATTTTAAATTAATCAAAAAATAAACATAATTGTAGCATGAATTCTGGTTGCTCATAATAATAAAACCCGGAGTCAGATATTAATGTTAGGGAATAATGCTGAAGATCAAAGAAGCAGAGAGACCAGCCACTAGAAAGTTCTTTTACCTCTACCAGTGCTCAGACCAAAGGGGCAATCCTGTCCTCAGATTGCATCTCTCCAGACTCGTCTCCACCAAACCTCAGACTGCAGAGCTCTTGTCTCCTTCTGCTTTATATTCCCCTCTCCACCCAGCCATATCACTCCTGTCTCCACCCCACTAGGGCCAGGATTAAAGGTGTGGGATCCAAAGTGCTGGGATCACCTTTGTGTGATCTCTGTTTCTCTCTTAGATTCAATCTTGTGTAGCCCAGGGTGGCCTTGAACTAACAGAGATCCCTCTGCCTCTGTCTCTGGAGTCCTGGAATTAAAGGTGTGTGGCTCTACTCCCTGCCCTCTAGTGGCTTAACTCGGCATTCTGATCTACAGACAAGCTTTATTTGTTAAAACAAACAAAATATCACTACCTACAGTTCCATTTCTTTCCCTTCTTTCCTTGTTCTCCATCTTTCTTCTTCATGCACCCCTTCTTTCCTCCAGTTGTCTTTTTCCCAATAGAAAATAAAGTAGAAACCTAAATGAAAACTTTATAGTTCTGTCTTTATTTTGTTGTTGTTTTGTTTATTCTTCGTTCATAAAATACATCCTGACCACAGCCTCCCCTCCCTCTGCTCTTCCCAATCTCCATCCCTTCCCCCTTCACTGTTCCTCCATTTCCCTTCAGAAGAGAACAGGCCTCACAGGGATATCAACTCAACACAGTGTAACAAAATGCAATATGACTGGGTACAAACCTCATATCAGGGTTGGACAAGGCAACCCAGTTGGAGGAAAAGGGTTCCAAGAGCAGACAAAAGAGTAAGAGATGCCCCCACTCCCACTGTTATGTTGTGGAATATTTATATGACTTTGAAAAGATATGTTGCATTTGTTTAAGTATGTAAGGATGTGTTGCATATGTTTCTGTTGCAGAATATTTGTTTAACTATGTAAAGATGTGTTCCATTTGTTTAACTATGTAAAGATGTGTTATTGTTTTACCTTGTCTACCTAAGGCACCTGGTTGGTCTTATAAAAAGCTGAATGGTCAGTAGCAAGGGAGGAAGTATAGGCAGAACTTCTGGATAGGAAGTGTAAATAGGAGGAAGAATTTATGCTCTGGGAAGAAAGAAAGGGGATGCCAGGAAGATGCCAGGGGCCAGCCAGACACAGAGGAAGCAGAAAAGTAGAACATACAGAATGAAAGAAAGGTTTAAAGCTCTGAGGGAAAATGTAGACAAATAGAAACAGGTTAAATTAAGTTAAAAGAGCTAGTGGGACAGGCATAAGATAAGGCTGAGCCATTTATAATTAAAAAGAAATCTCCATGTCTTTATTTGGGAACTAGTTGGTGGCCCAAAGAAAATGCCAGCTACACTGTTAGGAGTCCCAAAACATTCTCAAGCTAAACAACCACAATGTATATGCAGAGGACCTAGCAGAGACCCATGTAGGCTCCATGATTGCTGCTTCAGTCAATATGAGCCCATATGAGCCTTGCTTAGTTGATTCTATGGGCTATATTCTCCTGGTATCCTTGACCCCTCTGGCTCCTATAGTCTATCTGTGACCCCTCTGGCTCCTACAATCTATCCATGACCCCTCTGGCTCCTACAATCCTTCCTTTCCCTCTTCTACTGGGTTCCCTGAGCTCCGCTTACTGTTTGACTGTGAGTCTCTGCATATGGTTCTATCAGTTGCTGGATGAAGCATCTCTCATGACAATTGGTCTAGGTACTAATCTGTAAGTAGAGCAAAATATCATTAGTAATTATTTCATTGATTTTGGGGATCTCTATTTAAACAAGCAAATAGACAAATCTAAAATGTTTGCTCAGAAATTGAGGAAGTGTTCCCTCTAGTTCTTGCTTGAACTTTAATTTTTCCTTAATATTTAAAAAGAAGAGATGTTTTATTGTTAAGGTGTTTCCTGCCATTAAGTCATATAAAAGAGATTATTCCATCCCAAAGTTGAGTCAGAAAACTATATCCATCATTCTTGTGTATACCAGCATATTTCCACACTTTGTGTTCTATTGTTATGTGTCATAGAACATTGGCATGTAGCATATTTAGTAGATGCACTATCAGTATCTGATGAGGACATTTTAATGTTTTATTTCACATAATTTTTAGTTATATGCTAAACTCTAATGCCTTTCCTATAAGCTCTGACATATTATAACTTGTTTCAGAATCAATTCATAAGCTATTAATAATAGCTATTGATAGTATATGTAATGCAGCACCTCGGCAAGTGCAGGGACCCATTGGAAACACTTACTATAATGAAATACTCCTATGACCTTCCAAGACAAAAGCTTTGTCTTACCTAGTAAGGCAATTATGACCAAGAAGCAATTTCCTTAGTGTTCTATCATGTAGTAAGTGCTGGAACTGGCATTTGTACCTAGGATAACTCCTAAAACCCATACTTTTAGAGGGCTGTATCTGTTTGTGTTAGTCTTAAAATTTGGTTACTTGTTACCAGTGTTCGTAGTTTAGATATTGTTTGGTTTTTATTTTATTTTTCTCCTAGTATTGCCTCTCCTCCTTTCCTTCCTATCTTCTCGCCTCTCTCATCCCATGTTCTTTACTTAAATTTTAAAATAAATGCAGAACTTATTTCTAGACAGGCTTTCATTATGCAGGCTTTGAGAACACCTGCTTCAGGCTCTCTAGGACTGTGATTAAAGGTGTGTGCCACCATGCCTAACAGGATTGTGTTCTTATATTTTTAGGGTCTATGATACAGGAAGTGTGTAGTACAAAGTTGTGTTCAAGTGAACTGTTCATTCTCCCTTCTAAAGTACCCTATATAAAGAGTAAATCCAATAATTATATTCAGTGCAAAGAGTTAAAAATAATACAGCTAGTAATTAATTTCAATTTATTTTTCAATACCTTCCATAAACACTTTTTTCTATGTCTTTAGTTTCATTACTGTAGAAAATATAAAATAGGTAAATTAAAATTGCAGTAATCCAGAATTGACACAGTAAACTGATTTTGTCTTAGAAAAATACTCAAAAGGAGAAATATTTTTAAAAGATTTTATTGCTTATTTAAAAGTAAGTTTTATTTTTATTTTTGAGATTATGTCACATCATTTCTCCCTTTTCTTTCCTCATCCCAAACCTTCCCATATATCCCTACTTGCTGTCTTTCAAATTCATGGTCTTTTTTCAATACTTGTCATTGTATGCATATATATGAAATATATATGCGTGTTTTAATATACATATTTATTCTAAATACAGCCTGATCAGTTTGTATGATGTTACTCATATGTATGTTTTCATGGCTGACCATTTGGTATTGCCTGATCTATTGGTGTGCTCTTTCCTGGAGATTATTCTTCCCACGTTCAGCATTCTTTAGTTGCCTTTTTTCATTGTATAGGGTTGAGTCTGGTGGCCTTTCTCCCATCTACTTTAGCATTTTATTGTTATTGCCTCGGTCAGTTCATGGTTTGGCAGTCATGTTTGTGATATTTTATGGGTGTAACTTCTGACATTACTAGAACACATAATCTCACAGCAAATGTCCTGTTCCTCTGGCTCTTAGAATCCCTTTACCCCCTCTTCTGCAGTGTTCCCTGAGCCCTAAGTGTAGGAGGGTTTTTTTGTTGTTGTTGCTTTTTTTTTCTTTTCTGTTAGATGTATCTATTGAGACTGGGCTCCACAACTCTGCATTTTGATTGGTTGTAATTTTCTGTAATGGGTTTTGTCTTTTGCATTGAACTTCCAAAGGAAGGAAGTAACCAATCATCCTACTAAGCTATGATGCCTGTGAACAATCAGAATGGCATGATTAACCCTAAGTGTGCTGTAATGGCATACACTCTTTTAAAAATTATAGAATTTTATGTGTTGCATTCTTTAGGTGGCAAGTTCAGATTTGAATAATATTGAAAGTATTTTTAAACTTTTGCTGAATTAAAATTATGTGGTGGTGCATGGCTTTAATCTCAGTACTTGGGAGGCAGAAGCAGGTGGATTTCTGTGAGTTTGAGGTCAGCCTGGTCTACAGAGTAAATTCCAGAACAACCAAGGCTGTTACACAGTGAAACTCTTTCTTTAAAACAAATGTTTCTGTACATTATTTTGTTAAATGAAATTGGTATTTTTTAATTTTTTATGATTTATTTATCTTTATTTTATGTGCATTGGTGTGAAGGTGTCCTATCCCCTGGATCTGGATTTTCAGACAGTTGTGAGCTGCCATGTGGGTGTTGGGAATTGAACCCGGGTCCTCTGGAAGAGCAGTCAGTGCTCTTAACCGCTGAGCCATTTCTCCAGCCCGAAATTGGTATTTTTATTGCAGTCAAAAATTTTTAAATGAATCACCTATAATGTATAATTCTAGTTATTGTTGTTTTGTTTTATATCAAGTCTCACTTAGCCTGGTTTTGAATTTATAATTATTCTACCTTGGTATCCTGAGTGCGAGGTTTGTGCATACCTGCCATTATACTCTGCCTTTTCTTCTTTCTTAATCTCACTAAGTTTTCCCCTCCCCCCTCTTCCTCCACTATAAGATTTTTACCTATAACAATTGCTTCATGTTTCTCTCTCTGATTTAGTTTATGTCTTTATTTAGATAATTGTGTTTAGAGTAAGTGCCATAAGTAGTAGTTTGGTTTGGCATACACAAAAATGTGTCACTCAATAAATTTCCCCTTAGTAGATTTTAAGGTAGGATTCCTGATTAAAGATTTAAAGATACAGTCTTTTTTTTCCTTTAAGGACATATAAAGGCAGCAGAGTATCAGTGACTTCTCAGGTTCTTCAGTGGTTAAGGTAGAGTCCTCAGCAGCAGTTCTTCTTCAAACGTCAGGCAGTCTCTCTTTCCCTACCTTTCTTAAATTACACATTTTCTTATTATTTCCTAAACAATGCAGTAGAACAGCGATTTAAATAGCATCCACATTGTATATATTACAAGTGTTGTAGAGATGACAAAGTATATGGAAAAATTGTGTATTATATCCAGTTCTATTGAATATGCTTATGTATTATATACAGATTGTAGCTCTATTATGTAATAGATTTGAACATCATTGTATTTGGGCATTCTTGAGGGCTTCTAGTACTAATCCCTCTTGGATATCAAGAGACAGCTGTACATCTCTAAACTTCCAGTAGTTAAAGAATATATATGAAATATATGTTTTGTTCTCTCTCACCATGCTTCCCCTTCCATTTGTTCTCCTCCCCTCATGGATACATATCTTATTATATAACCTAGGCTAGCCTACAACTCATTTATCTTATTGCCTCAGTGAGTACTAGGGTTTATAGACATGGACCAATCTGCTTTCATGTATGTCTGTTTTGTTTTTTTTAGAAAATATAAATGGCATGGTGTATAAAGACTTGGAAAATATTTTTAAAGATAATTTTATAACTCTAGTTTTCTAACAAATACTGGTGTACTCTTTTCATTCTAAATTATAGTAATCATTTTGCTGTTAGTGCTTGCTTTTAACATGTTATTAATATGCTTGCTTATATCTTCCTCATAGTTTTGATTTTCCATTTTTACTTTATCATCATCTTATAATTTGATACTTTTAGATCAGATACTTTGCTATGGACAAGCTTACCTTAGTTTGTTTTCTGATGCCATGATAAAATCACAAGATCAAAAGCAACTTGGGGAAGAAAGTGTTTATTTCCTCTTTCAGCTTATAGTTCATCCTGAAGGGGAGTAAAGATTTGAACTCTAGGCAAGATACAAAGCAGAGATCAGGGAAAAACACTCTTACAGGGTTGCTTTTCATGGCCTGCCCAACTTGCCCTCCTATAAAACCCAGTACCAACTGCCCAGGGGTGATACTGTCCACAGTAGGTAGGCTCTTCCACATCAATTTTAATCAAGAAAATGTCCAACAGACTAGCTCACAGGCCAATTTAATGGAGACCTTTTCTCAATGAGGTTCCCTCTTCCCAAATGACTCTAACTTGTGTCAAGTTGACAAAAACAAACAAACAGCACAAATAAATTATGTATTATTGGTAAAATAAGCCTACATTTTGGATGCACAACTCATGTTATTTTAAATGAGTAGCAGTTTGTGTACTGAAAGAGCTTACAGAATTAATTTTGCTAACATTTTATGAAAAGGTTTATAGCTTAGTTAGAGTAGTTGTTGTTTCTTTTGAAAAGTCCCATGGAATACTTTTGCCACACATAGTAATTGAGGTCAAGTGAACCATCTCTGAAACCCTGATAAGTAAGCTCTCTTCTTTAGAAAGAAATTCATATATGATCTTCCCCAATCTAGTATCACAATCCATTTCATATGCCCACAAGCCTCTACCTTCACTGATCTTCAGGTTTAGAGCTAGTAAGAAGGGGACTTGACTATAAATTATGTTAGATAAGTGAACCCAAAAATCTGGGGTCTAGGGAGTTCTTCCCACTGCCTAATGCTACCACACATTCAACTGAAAATTACCATCACTGTGGGATTCCCCTATGTATGCTGCTGTGATTCCCATTGATTAATAAAGAAACTGTTTTTGGGCCTATAGCAGGACAGAACAGAGGTAGGTGGGAAAACTAAACTGAATGCTGGGAGAAAGAAGGCGGAGTCAGAAGAAGCCATGTAGCCCCACCAGAGACAGATGCTGGAACTTTACCCAGTAAGCCACAGCCACATGGTGATACACAGATTAATAGAAATGGGTTAAATTTATATGTAAGAGTTAGCCAACAAGAAGTTAGAGCTAATGGGTCAAGCAGTGATTTAATTAATACAGTTTATGTGTGGTTATTTCGGGGCTGAGCAGCCGGGAACAAACAAGCAGCCTCCTACAACACATCACTTCTTTTTTTCCCCCATCCAAAATTATATCTTCTAAATTCTGTTGCTCGAGTAGTAGTATTTCTTAAACCTCTATCTAATGTTAAAAATATTACAGCTTGGGGCTGGAGAGATGGTTCAGAGGTTAAGAGCATTGCTTGCTCTTCCAAAGGTC
>LOJH01035112.1:0-11592 GCA_001685095.1 Ellobius talpinus | reverse complement strand
TCTCTCTCTCTCTCTCTCTCTGGTTTCATATGGACCAGGCCTCCTTCAGACTCCCTGTGTAACTAAGGATGGCCTTGAACTCTTGATCTCTGGTTCTTCAACCTACACCCGTACACCAAGTCGAGCTGGTGCTGAGGATCAAGGCAACACTCTACCAATGGAGCTACAGTCACAGCCTTAATGCCTGAGATGGTCTGAGAGCCAAGCCAGGCTCATGTGTGGAACAGGCTCAACCCAGAGCCTTGCCCTACACCCCAGATTCTGGGCACTCCTTTCACAGTTCTGGAACTCAGGAAATAGAGTGAAAAAAACTAGACAGAGGGCCTATCCCATTCCTCAGGTCTAGGGGCTTCCTGGGTCTTTGCTTCTAACCTGTGGGGTCTGCAAACTGGTTGTCACACACGGCGCTCAGCAAACACAGTGCTGTTTGCCCTTAACATCAAATAAACCACAATTCAAAACATGATTACTACCCCACAAACCTATCACATTCTTTTCCTTCAGAGCATTTGTTTTTTGCTTTGTTTCTTGAGACAGAATTTCTCTGCGTAGCCCTGGTTGTTCCGGAATTAGCTCTGTAGACCAGTCTGGCCTCGGACTCAGAGATTCGCCTGCCTCTGCGTCCCAAGGGCAGGGACTAAATGTGTGTGCCACATTGCCTGGCTCCTTCAACTCCTTTAAGTCATGACTTTGCTACTTAGCTCAGGCTGGTCTTGAATGCACAATCCTCCTGCTTCAGCCCCCGAGTGCTGGGGTTGCGTGTGTGTACCTACTCTCCCCTTCTTTCCCCTTCCTTCTAATCGATCTTCTTTCTCTCTTTTGTTGATTGCCCCGCTGTTGCTCTCACCCACATTTCCTGTTTGGTTCTATCAAGTGGAAACAACAGATTATTTTCATCACAGAAATCAGTCAATGTAAAACCTGGGGCACCCTTTGCCAAGACCAGTTGTTAAATGTTTAGCCGCAAACCAGACAAAAACAGTACGCAGAGAAACAAGCAATGTGCCCCCAGTAGAAACTGAGTACAGTAGAGAGGAAAGCCAGGGGAGGGAGGTGGGGCCTTCGGGCAGCACTGGGGGTGGGAAGGTCCTAGAAGGCATCTCCCAGGAGTTGACCAGAGACTTCAGCAAGGGAGAAAGGGAACTGGGCAAACAGGGGCAGAAGAAAACACTCAGGACAAAAGATAGCGAGAAGCTAGCCTATTGATTCCAGAACCGGAAGGTTTGGGTAGCCGGGGCAGAGCGAGTGATAGGTGGGTAGTGATGAGGTTGAGAAGGTGGCCAAGGGTTGCCTCATGCAGCGTCTTACAGGCCACTGAGAGGAGCAGGATTTTTATCTGAAGAGGGTGGGGACTCGTGCAGGGTTTGAAGCCAGGAGTGAGTTGTCTTGATTTGTCTTTTCAAACATGTGTCCCCACTGTAGATACAGTGGAGCAAAGCTAGCAGTCAGGATGCCAGGCATGAAGCCAGCTGCCACAGTCTGAGCAGATAAGGAAGCTGGCATTGGGGTTGTGGTGGCTCTGAAGGTGGCAATGAGATGTAGGCTCAGGTTGTCCTCCTCAGTTTCCAGGTTGGTTACAGAGCCTCTATGGAGAGCAAAGTCCTCAGATGCCCAAGTCCTTATGGGAGCCCTGCTCTTCCTCTGAACACTCTAGAGACTTCCATTCCCGCTACAATGTAGATGATGCTACATTGTATGGCTTCCTCAATTACAAAGGAGGAAAGTTGCTGGAGTTTCTTGCACAAGACACCGTTTTTTCTGAATATTTCCATCCAAGGTTGGTTGAATCCAGAGATATGGAACTTGTGGCTGGTGGGGTGTGTGTGTGTATGTGTGTGTGTGTGTATGTGTATGCACGCGTGCTTGTGTGTAGCTGGTTGATTATCTCATCCACTGCGGCCTGAGCACCTTGGACAGTAAGGGCAGGGCAAGACCTTGGGATTCAGGAGGGTCTGGAGACACAGGTGGAGTCTGGGTCAGCTTGCCAGGTGTGCACTGTGGGTTGAGGGTACCAGGTAGTGTAGAAAACCATGACTCTCTGTTGCCATGGCAGCTGGGGGGGGCAGCCCTGTTGGGAGGGGCTGCTGTGGGAAGGGATCTGGAGTGTAGAGAGAAGCATCAGCAGAGGACACTGGGAGGGCAAAGGCTCAGGAAACGGGGAAACACGATCTTTTTGGAGGATGTTTTTGGGGTGTGCATGCTGGGGATGGAACCCCAGCACACTAAGCACAAGCTCTTCTACTGATTTCTGCCCTGAGCAACCCAAGGGGATGGGCTATTTGGTGAAGACCCCTTGGTTAAAAAAAAATTGAAGGCCAGAAAAACATCAGGGCAGATCACAAAGATTACTTCCCTCGGCTGTGGCGGCTGCAGGGTGAGCTGAGCAGGTACCAGAGCCCCTTTTCCCTGCCCACTGAGCCCCAGCACCTTGTTCACCCAGTCATGGCCCCACAATTCCTGACAGTTTTTAGAGACTTTCTGCTGATGACAGGGAGACAAAGGAGGTGGGGAGTACCCTGAAACACTTTGTCCTTGGGACTGCAAGGTCCGAGATTCTCATCTGGGACCAAGGGGTGACAGCTGAAAAACATGGCAGAATGCTGGGGCTCACAGAGCCAGTGGGCAGGGCTCACAGATTCAAAGCTCTGTGACCTGGCTCTGGAATGAGTGCTTGCCGGGTCCCCACAGTGGCCAGGTCTCACGGGTTCAAAGCTCAGGCCCTTGCCCTGGACTGAGTGCTTGCCCAGTCCCCCGCTGTGAGTCTGAACTCAAGGAGGCTTCAGCTCCGTGCCTGCCACGAGACTGACTGAGGGCAAGCCTTTTCCTCTTCGAGCTTTCATTTTAAAAATTCGTGTGTGTGCTCGCTCGAGCACTGTAGCAAGGATATAAAGGTCAGAGGAACTGTGGGAGTCGGTTCTTCTACAGCACAGGTTCCGGGGTTGGAATTCAGACCATCAAGTATGGTAGAAAAGCTCCCTTTTTCAACAAGTCATCTTGCTGGCCCCTCAAAGACTTACCTTTTTCTTTCTTTGTTTTCTTTCTTTCTTTTTGTTTTGAGACAGCTTCATATAGCCCAGGCTGGCCTTGAAGCCATTACATACCCAAGCATGACCTTGATCCTGCTGACCCAACCATCCAAGTGCCAGGATTAGTCACATATGCCACCACCTGTGGTTTACATGGTGCTGGGAACAGAAACCAGGACTTCTGCATGCTACATAAGCACCAATGGAGCTACTTCCCCAACCTGAGGCTCAAATTTCTCACTGAGCAAAAAGGATAGTAATGATACCCGTGTGTGTCCCCCACTCCTTGGATGACTAGGGGTGAAGAGATATGAAAACCCGTCAGTGCTGGCCAGTGTTGGCCATGCTACGCTTTCAAAAGATGCTGTCAACCAGGGCTTGCAGAATGAGTCTTAATATTTAAACATTTTCTGTGTGCCAGGCTGAGTTCTGTGTGCTAGTCCAAGCCTCATTGCCTCTTTATGAGTGAGGGTTATTGTCAGTCCCATTGACAGACAGGGAAACTGAGTCTCTGGGATCTAACGTGCCGTGGTGAATTGCTAAGAGGAGACACAGTTGCCCAAGTTTGAAAGCTATTCTTATTTTATCTTATGCCCTGATGGCTAGTTGGTGAGTCAAACTTCAGAATTTTGGATGCAGTTGTCTGTGTGAACCCCAGTATCTATCTGTATGTACTGGGGGAACCCCCAACTATCCTGGATCATCCAGTTTAGCCTTCACCCTCTGCATGGGCTGCAGACAGAATATTCACAGTGCCTGTTCATTGGGAGGGAAGGGCATGGAGACATAGCCAGCCTGAGCCAGTACTGGGTCCTCCTCTTGATTTGAGAGTCCAGTTGGGCACTATGTCCCATCCATAAACGTGCCCAAAATAGCTCACTGGGCCCTGCCAGGCAGGAGGACCAGGACGTCCTGTTCCCATCAGCTCTGGCCAGAGTGATCATGTACTTGGCATTCCCAGTCCAGGCTGCTGGAAGGGAGGGGCAGAGCTCATACTGCCCCAAGTCTGGCAGGAAGGAACCGGGCTCCCAGGCACCAGCAGCTGGACCTCTGAGCTTTCTGCTGTCTGGGCACATGCCTGTGACTGAGTCCAGAGGTCTCCAGGGAAGTAGAAAGCAAGGCTCTGAAGTCAAGACAGGTATGAGTTCAAATCCCAGTTTAGGCTGACATGGTGGACCTTACCTTTAATCCCAGCAGTTGGGAGGCAGAGGCAGGTAGATCTCCGTGAGTCTGAGGCCAGCCTGGGCTACATAGCAAATTCCAGATCAAACAAGGATACATAATAAGATTCTGTCTCAAAATAACAAACCAAAACCAAAACAAACAAAAACTAGAAAAGAAAAAAAAACACCAAATTACATCCCCCCCAAAATAAATGAAGAAAAATAAAGCCCAGCTTGGACATTCTTTAGCTGTGTGACTTTCAGAAGGTTGCTTCCCCTCTCTGAGCCTTGTTTTTCTCACCTCCCTGGAAAGTGGATAGATATTCCTAAGTTGGTGGCTGTGAGTGGGTACCTACATGTTCAAGAGACAACTGGAGATTTTGTGGGGTTTTGCTTCTCTCTGCCCACCCTGAAAAGGCGAGTCTGTCAGAGAAGCCAGGGACTCTAAGTTTGCAGGTGGATTCCACTGCCCAGGGGACATGAGTGGTGTTCTTGGGATGTATACAATGAAGAATGGCATGAACGAAAATGCCACCGTGCATTTGAAAAGAGAAATTCCAGACGGCCTAAGTCAAGATGGGGAAGAAACTCAAGCAGGAGAGGGTAAGGGCAAGGGTCAGATAGTGAAGGACAGAGGGTCCTGAGAGCCCACTCTGGGCATGGCAGGCAGTCTGCAGCCCAGGAGCACGACAGCACACATGGGGAAATCCTATGGGCACGGAGGCCCAGAGGGGTTGTGAGGGTGGACTGAGGTCACACAGTTGAGTGGCAGAGTCTGAGCTGCCCAGAGGATTCTCTCCTCTTCTCAGCCTGGGCCACTGTGCACATCCATTGTCCCAGGCTGTCCACCTTATAGC
The DNA here is from genome assembly GCA_001685095.1 of Ellobius talpinus. Taxonomy (NCBI): domain Eukaryota; kingdom Metazoa; phylum Chordata; class Mammalia; order Rodentia; family Cricetidae; genus Ellobius; species Ellobius talpinus. The sequence goes on along the minus strand of LOJH01035112.1, from coordinate 6,546 downwards.
CAATCCTTCCTCTGCCTCTCCTTGGAAGGTCCCTCCTCAGGTGGCCTCCATGCCTCTCCCCTGGCCCCCACATCTTATAGTGTACCTCGCTGGGTGTGCCAGCCTGCATCCTCTTCTGTCACTATGCTTTTGGGGATAGGAGAGGGGGGTGATCTTCTTTTTTTTTAATGTCATTTTTAAGGTTACAAGGATGAGTGTTTTCCCTGCATTTGTGTCTAGGCACCATGTGCATGGCTCTGAAGGCCAGAGAGGGTGTTGGATTCCATGGAACTGGAGTTACAGAAGATTGTGAGCCACCTTCTGTGTGCCAGGAATTGAACCAGGGTCCTCTGGAAGAGCTGCCAGTGCTCTTAACCACTGAGCCCTCTCTCCAGCCCCAAGGGGGCCATTCCTGGAGACTTAGTACGGTATGTGAGCCAAAGCCAGTCTCTATCTTCAATGGATAAGACTAGGCCCACAGACAGGCTAGCTTCACGAGGGCTGGGAATGGCTGTGCATGGCCCATACTATGCCCTCTTCAGCCTTCTACGGCTGGGGACTTCCATCCACTGAGTACCAGCTTGCCAGTTGTTTTCTTTGGAGGCAGGGTCTCAAGCATTTCAGTCTGACCTGGGAATCACTATGTAACCCAAAACGACCTTCTGATCTCCTTGCGTCTACCTCCCAGCATGTCACTGTGCCCTAGGAATATGGCACTGGGGATGGAACCCAGGGCATTAGTTTTACTAGGAAAGCACTCTGCCAAAGGAGCCATGGAATGATATTCCAGTTGTATTTTAATAAATAAGGCTTGCCTGAAGTTCAGAGAGTCAAGCAGGTGCCCTGATTAGCCTTACAGAACAGACAACGGCGACACACACCTTTAATCCCTGTAGCCACAATAATTTGCCATAGAAACCTGGAGGTAGTCGTGCATGCCTTTAATCCCAGCACTAGAGGGGAATATAAAACGGAGGAGACAGCTCTCAGACACAGTCTCATTCTGAGATTCCTAGAGGCAGGATCGCCATTTAGGACTGAGGTAGAGATAAGAGTCAATGACTGGCTGTTTTTGCTTTTCTGACCTTCAGGTTGAACCCCAGGCTCTGTCTCTGGATTTTTATTAATTGTGCTACAGACACTCTTCCAGCCCAAGCTGGTCTTATTATGGTCCTGATTCACAGGTGGGGAAACTGAGGCTGGGACTCACAGTGTACATAGTTCAGAAAGGACAGAGCTGGGAGAGTCCCCCATCCCCCTCACACACCCTCAGAGACTCCCCGCTAAGCCCCTGCCCATGGTTCTACATGTCAATAGCCCCCCGGGGGGGCATGCAGAGCACTCAGCCAGGTCCCATGACTTCTACCCCAGCAGGTACCGTGAAGAAAGTGCCTTCTGCTCCCACTGAACTCTGCCCTGAATTTACCACCCTCTGGCCTGAACCAGGCAGCTTCCTGACCTCACGTACTGCAGGGCCTTGGGCGCCCTCAGCACCAGCATCTTCCTGGGCTCCAGGCCCAGGCATGTCTGACTCCCCTCCTGAAACTGCCCCGGGGCTCCCCATACTGTCAAGGAAGCACACGCCTACTGTGCACCAGGCCTGGTTAGCAAAGCCCTGTTTACCCCTTACAGCCCTGTGTGGAGATGCCAGGACAGCTGAGGAGAGTGAGGGTGGTCAGAAGTCACAGGATAGAGCAGGTAGGGCTGGCACCAACAGGGCCATAGTGATTCTGGGTTCAGAAATGGTTCCCACTGGAACCTCTTACCGGGTGAGTATCAGACTTACTCCTCACTCCAGAAGCCCCATGCCAGGGATGCCAGGGATTCCTGTGGGAATGGGTGCTCAGGGGCGCCTTTGCAAGTCCTGTGTGGCCTCTTTGGGTGGGCTTCCTGTGGAGAACATTTTTCCCTTCTTCTCCTGCCTTGGGTCTTTGCTGATAGGAAAAAAACAAAAAGCAAAAAGGCTATCAAAGAGCCAGTTTAGGATTCCCAGATTCTGATCAGCATGAAGCAGGGCTGAAAGGTGGATTTAACTGGCTCTTGTCAGAGCCCCCAGGGCCTGCAGGCAGTGCAGGAGATGTAGTCAGAGGAGGCCCGTGGGTGCCCTTTCCCCCTCCTATGATCAAAGCGGATCAAAGGTTAAGCAGCCACCTGCTCACACACCTCCTCTCTGCTCTCCTTCCTTTGCCCACTAGGAAGCTCACCAGAGCCCTGGGCGGCGGACTGGGAGAGGGGCTGCCCACTACAGAGGAGGCTGGCAGCACAAGCCCTCCCCCAAGTCCCTAGTTCCTAGACATTATGTAGCTCCTCAATGGGCTGGAACCAGGTCAAGGAGCTACAGTGACCAGTCCATAGGGGAGCTACAGGTGGCAGAAAGTGTTGGAAACAGACTGTACAACCCTTAAAAGGCTGAACCTCAGCCACTGTCACCTTCAAGCTAAGGGACCCACTCTTACGGCAAGGATTTGGGCATCAAGTCGGCCTGGTAGCTATTTCACGTTAAATCTCAGTGCGTTTTCTTTTATTTACTGAGATGGGGTCTTAAGTAGCCCAGGCTGGTCTCCAACTTGATATACAGCCAAAGATGACTTTGAACTGTGAACTTTTCATCTTCCTGTATCTTTTTCCTGCTGTACCCTCTCCCCTACACACACCAACTAGGATTTTGTTTTCAGTATACGCAGAGAATGGACCCTTTTCTTTCTTTCTTTTTCTTTGTCTTTTTCCCTTCCTTCCTTCCTTCCTGTTTTTCAAGACAGGGTTTTTCATGTGTAGCTCTGGCTGTCCTAAAACTTGCTTCGTAGACCATGCTAGCCTTGAACTCACAGAGTTCTGGCTGCCAAGTGCTGGGATTAAAGGTGTGCGGCACCACACCTAACTCTAGCTTTTTAAAAATGACTTACAATTCTAAGTTGTTGGATCATGGGGGATGGATACCATCCCATCTCCAATGGGCCTTGTTTGGCCATAGGCTCCTTGGGACTCTCTGTGGTCAGAATCCCTCCCCCACGTAGGAGCCTGTCCTTCAAAGATAACCTGTCCCAGGCAGGGAGGTCTTGGCAGTCAGAAGCCACAGGGCAGGCCAGGCTGAGAACCTAGAGTGTTCCGGGCTTGACCGCGCTGTGGGGAGCAGGGTGCCCACTTCCTGTACACCAGGCCAGATAAAGCCAGGCTGGCCTTCCTGCAGAGGCCCTGACCAGCTCTCGGTGCTCAGCCATTCCAGAGACCCCAAGCGGTTGCTGGCTAACAAGCGAAGCCGACTTTACAAAGAAGCTGATAGTTGTTTGGTAAAGGACCATCCATCAAGGCCCACTGGAGCCGACCTGGGGAGCTGGGTTCCCATTCCCCATGATCTCAAGCTCAAGGGTAACCACAAATGACAAGTCCAGAAGGGAATTTTCCAAGGTTCTTTCAGATGACATCTGTGTAACAAGAAGAACACAGGTGAGGGATGGGGACTGGAGGGGCTTGGCATGTGGCTCAGTTTGTAGAACACTTGCCCAGCGTCTGAGAAGCCCTGGATTCCATCCCCAGTACTGCATAAACCAGCCCAGTGACTCACACCTGTAAACACAGGCGGAGGGGTCAGGGGTTATCCTTAGCTACAAAGCCAATTGAAGGCCCCCCTGGGCTATATAGTGCCCTGTCTCAAGTGAGGGTGGGGGAAGAGGGCTGGGAGACCTTGAGAAGGACTTGGAGAACCTCAGGCTTCTCTGCAAGTCAGTCTGGGGCTTATCTACCTCAGTTTCCCTTCGCTGTGGTGGTGTTTGGTGTGTGTGTGTGAACACAATCCTTATCTGATGTCACAGGTTTAGAGACTCAAACCACAGACATAAATAAGCTGTTCTTTGGAGGATGAGATAAGTGACCCTAGGCAGGGGTCACAGCAGGAATCAGGCGTGCATGGAGGCACTTAGTTCTGCAGAGGTGAAAGGGCCAGAGTCGTTCCCTGGTCCACAATTGTCAGCGTCCTCAGCCTCAGCCTCTCTGGCTGGGGCACACACACCACAGAGCACATCTCCAGACAGCAGGCATCGGGCACAGGGTGGGGCAGCCATAAGCCCCATCAGCACCCTGTCAGCACCCATGATGCTGTGGGAGGCGGCAGCCAGGAACCAGGAACCAGGGAAAGACCTGGCACCTTCTGCCTCTGCTTAACCTGAAAATCTTGTTTAGTTTTCCTGAGCTTTTTGAGGCTGCCAGTCAAGCTTGAGACCTCTCAGTGATGGGAGTGTCAAGAGGCAAGCAAATCCTACTTCCTGCTTCTGGCCTATCCATCACATCGCCATGGCAGCCAGAGGGATTCTGTGGGAACCTGTCAGGACTTGGTGTCCCTCAGGCTCCAAGCCACACCCCCAGCGTGCCCTCCTCTGTCCTGTACAAGTCTTTTCCAAGCCCTTCCTGTCTCAGGGCCTTTGCACTTTCTCCCATCTTACATCATTGCACTTGTTCTTCCTCCTTCTAATCGTGTGTGTGTGTGTGTGTGTGTGTTCATAGGGTGAGTACGTTCTTGTGTGTGTTGGTGTGGATGTGCATTGACCATTATGTGTGTGATCAGGGGAGAGCCCGGTGTCCATTCTCACCTTCCACCTCATTTGAGATGTGGTCTTTTGTTGTTCTTCAGGCTAAAAGGCTTGAGAGTCTCTGCGGGAGGTTCTCCTGTCTCTGTCTCCCACTTTTCTGGAGGAGTATTGGGATTACAAGGGTGCACCACTGTGCCTGGCTCTGTGTAGGTTCTTGGGATTCGAACTGGGATCCTCGGGCTTGCTCAGTGAACGCTTCTCCCTCTACGCTGTCTCCCCATCCCATAAGACCTTCTAAGCAGGGGTCAGCTCTGATTTCCAAACAGCACAGTGGCCCTGTGCTAGAGGCCACTGGCTCACCCTGCTTTGTTTCTCTGAAACTCTTCTCCCACCACACTTTCAATATTTGTTTATTGTCTTTGAGCCCAATTCCCAGGGACTCGGGTTTCTCTGTACCCAGGTGCTGCCTGGCACACGGTGTGAACACCATCAAGCCTTACCATGTGGTGATGGATAGAGGCTCCATGAGGGGGTCTGCTCAGCGGCGTTCATCAGGCTCGGGACAACGATAATTGTGAAGTATCTCAGACTGGGGACTAGGGACACCAACCAGCTTAGTGACAGCCACTGTAGCTTCTGTGAGATGTCACACACTGTGGGCAGGATACGCAATCTTGATGCAGTGCCCCTCTGAGGGTGACTCTGGAAATGGGTATGCAGTCCTTGGGCCCTGGGTTTGGCTCATGGATAGTGCTTAGCCAAGGTCATTACTAATGACTACAGTTGCATGAGGGGACTGTAAAGACCAGGGCACTTGGTGGCATCTGGTGTCTAGACCAGGCAACCCCTTAGATGACTGTGCTCCTCATTGGGAACACAAGAGGAGGACTGAGGCTGAGGCCTTGGGGGTCAAAGTAGGAGAAAGATTTGGGGTTCCAGATGGACCTCAGGTATACCTGATAGGCCACTGACCCCAGCAGAGCAGCTAGGGTGGGGCGCACAGGTCCGAGTGCGAACAAGCCTAAGTGCAGTTGAATACTGGGTACTGGCTAAGGTAGTCTGAAACCAAAGACTGAGAAATATTAGTGGGGGCAAGACTCCAGGGACCCCAGTGTGTGCAGAGAGGAGCCAGGTGCAGGAGATGCCATGGCAGGGACAACAGATCTGCACCCAGGCTCTAAGGCCCCTCCCTAGAAGAAGGGAACAGTGTCACTCAGCCAATCAGCTGGCTCTTGACCCAGAGTTGGTGCAATACCATGCTCCATCTCTCCTGCTTCTGCCCACCACAGACAAATGTCCCCATGGCCACAAGTCCTAGGAGAAGAATGAGAGGCCCACTGTATCCTGACAGCTACTGGCCTCAGATTGGACGGTGAATAGAGGGACCAAGCCCCTCAGACTTGTGCTGGCTGCCAATCTGAGGCTAACTTCATCTTCAGGAGAGCCGAGGGCTCAGGGGGCTTAAGGCCACATCCTACAGCCAGAGATGACAGACACACATGGGAAGATGGACATAGGTTAGTGGCAAGGACATGGGGAAGTTGGGCAAATGGAGCTTTGTCACACAGCATGGCCTGCCTGTGATGGTCCAGCTCAGAACTGCACCTTGAAGGTGTATTTGAAAGACATTGGCTCCTTGTTCAAGGAAGGGACAGACAAGGGTCAGGACAGAAACCCATGAGGGAGGGTGGTGGGGCAGAAAAGAAAGATAAAGCATCTACAAGGCCTACATTGAGTTGCTCTCCCAGGAGTTCTAGCCCTGCACCTGTGTGGCAAGGCAGGCCCACCAGTGCACCTTTGATGTGGGATTCCCCTCTGTGTGCTGTGAATATGTTTTATTACCATTGGTTAATAAAGAAGTTTCTTTGGCCTATGGCAGAGCAGAATATAGACAGGCTGGAAGAGATACAGAGAGAGCGAGAGAGTAGGTGGAGTCAAAGAGACACCATGAAGCTGCTGGAGGAGACAGACACCACAACTTTGTGGTGATAACACAGATTAATAGAAATGGGTTAATTTAAGATGTAAGAGCTAGCTAGGAATA
>LOJH01035111.1:4496-15849 GCA_001685095.1 Ellobius talpinus | reverse complement strand
CCTCCCACCCCTCCCTCCCTCCCATCTCCCAGCCACACACAGGCTCTAGGTTCCCCTCTATAAAAACAGCAGATTCTTCAGGGCCTCTGGGGTGGGTAATGCTAGCCTGTGTTCCTGAGGGGCACCTCCCACTGCACCACTGCAGCAGACTTCCTGGTGTGCATGGAACTCTCCACCCCCCCACACCCAGCAGGCTCCTGTCTGCAGGCACAGCTGGAGCAGCTGCAGCCAGCTCTGTTCAGCTTACCTGCCAGCTCCATCCCAGAGCTGACATCACACACAAACCTCTGTTCTTCCCCTGGCATCCTCTGCTTATTAAAATGCACACACTGTCCCCTCCTGCACCATTAAGGGGTTTGCTCTGCAGCCCCAACTCTACCTGCTTGGGCAAGAGAGGGAGGGAGGAAAGGGGTGAGCACACTGGGCAAAGGATGTTTGGGGGAACGTCAGGTGGGGGTGCAAGGCAGACAGCTCCTGAAAGGCTCTGATTGTGCAGTCAAGGGTCCTAACAAGGAGCACCTACTGATACTATTGAAGGATGGAATGTCTGCTGTGGGCCAGCACTGGTGTATGGACTCCCCTCACTGTCATCACCCTCAGTGACCCCACACTTATTCCATGCCAGGCATTTGTCCCCGACTCACGGACAGTATTCTAATGCTCTCTTTTTCTTGAATATGTATGGGGTTGCACATGTATCCTCTTGTGTGTGAGGCAATCTCATGTTTCAGGCTCCAGGCAGTCTGCTTTTGCACCGATACAGGCTTTCTAACTGGTGTGGAATTCACTGAGCAGCTAGACTGCTAGTCGATGAGACTGACATCCTCCTGCCTCTGCCTCTCCAGGGCTGAGAATGCAAGCATGTGCCACCATGGCCGGCCTTTTCCCATAGGTTCTGGTATTCAAGCTCAGGTTCTCACGCTTACCCATCAAGCATTTACCAGCTGAGCCAGCCCGTCAGTCCCACCAATAACTAACTTGGGTTCTCAGTTCTGTACTGTTTGGGCATCGCCACTCTTTGCTCCTGCTCCTCAGGGGCTTTTACTTTCAGTTCTTGGGGGCTTGTTCTGAGTCACCCCAAATTTAGAGAAAAGATACTCACAGTGCCTGGCTTGGGAACCTGTCCTTTTGGCTTTTTGCTGTGGGACTTAAGCCTCTTGTCCTGGTCCCTGCACCCAGTACACACACATCTTGCCTGGGAGTCCTTTCAGCTAGGGCCACATCTGCTTAGCAAGACCACATCTGTGAGAATACTGTGGTGTGAAAATCCCATGTATGCTTCTTTGCCTTGATATGACAGCCACAAAAGCTCCCCGCTCAGATGTCCTGCTGCAGGGAGAGTAACTACCTGATGACCTCAGCTGCTGCCCCTCTGGTCTGCCTCCTTGTTCATTCCAAAGCCACACTCCAGCAGCCAGTGAGTGAGCACAAAGCCTATTCCTGCAAGACTCCCGCCACAGGCATCTTTTATTGGACAGCTCCCGAAGCACACAGCTGCTCCCATGTGCAGGAGGCACTGAAGTTCATACTCTCTGCCCTCCTGTCTCCTCATTTCAGTCAGAGCCTCCTGCTCATAGTTCACACGCTGCCTCTCATTCTCTCTTTGTTTGGATTCTACAATGGTCTTTTTTTCTAGTTTATTTTTAAGATTTTAATCCAAATACCACTCCCCCATTTCCCTTTCCTCATTCCATCCCCTGATGTCTCCCATCACTCCCTCTCAAATTGATGGCCTTTGTCTTTGTTATTGCTACATATATGTATAAGCACATAAATATATACACACAACATGCTGAGTCTGCTTATGTGTATATGATTTCAGGACTGACTACTTGTTGTCCAATTAGGGGCTCGTGACCTGGGGAGACGAATTCTCCGTCTCCTGGCAGTTGCTAGTTGCCTGCAGTTCTTTGTCTAAGGGGAGACCCCGGGATATTTCCCTTTCTACATTACCATGTCTGTTGGTTCAGGTCTTGTTTAGGCAGTCATACTACTGAGGTATCATGGGCGTGGCACCCCTTGTCATTTCTAGGAGACATTGTGTTACATCAGATCCCCTTGTCCTCTGGATCTCAGTTTTTCTGCCCCTTCTTCCTTGATGTTCCCTGAACCTTATGCACAGACATGGTATTGTAGATCTATGCGCTGAGACTGGGTTCCACACCAAGACCAGTTGATTTCTGCAGTATGACAGGTTGTGGTTTTCTGTAATGGTCTCTGCTTCGAAGAGAAGCTTCCTTGATGAGGGCTGAGAGCTACACTTATCTTTGTGTAGAAAGATAAGAATGTAGTAGGAATTATCCTGGTCTGGTAAAGTGGCTGTAGTGAGTTCTTCTCTAAGATCCACAACCTTACTAATCCCAGGTAGTTGGCTCAGTTTCTAGTACCAGGCCCCATTTCCTTCCTGTTGAGTGGAGAGTTCAAACTGGATCTAACTTGAAACCCTGTGACCTAGGTTTCATGGTACCAGAAAGTGCTATGCAAACTGGTAAAGGAGAGACATTATCAATAGTTCTACCCAACCATGATGCCTATGACCCACAATGACCAGCATGGCAGGATATTCCTAAAGGTGCTATAGTGGCAAGCATATATTAACGGCAACCCACCTCTGTCTAATTAGACTTGAAGCTTTCACAACAGTTCTTTTGGAGTGAGGCCCTGGGGGTGGCTCAGCCAATAAGGCCTTGCTGCACGAACCTGGTGTAGCCATGGGTATACAAATGTCTCTTTTTAGTTCTTTACTTGGGATCTTTGGGTGCATACCCAGAATTGCAATGACTGTATCCATATACAAAGTCTCCGATTGGTGTGTGGAGGTCACCATACTCTTCCACAACACACCACAATGCCCAGGGTTCTGATTTCTTGGCATACTGTCCAACATTTGCTTTTGTGAATAGCAGCCAACCTGAGAGAGTGGATGTGGTGGGGCACACCTTTAACCCCAGCACTCAGGAGGCAGAGGCAGGTGGATCTCTGAGTTTCAGGACAGCCAGGACTGTGTAGAAAGATCATGTCGCAGACAAAACAAAACAATGACAATAACAGCAGCAACAAAATAGGCATGAAGCAGCAGGTGTGTGTGTGTTATGCACACATTTGTGAGTGCATGTGTCCCTGTGTGCACATGCAGAGGCCAGAGGAGGACACTGGGTGGGAGGGGGGTCTTCCTCTAAAGCTCTGACTTTACTATTTGAGGCCAGTTCTGTCACTGAACCCAAAGCTCACCGTTTCATAGACCAACTGGCCAGCAAGTTCCCGGGATCTGTATGTCTCCATCTTCTAACGCTGGGGTTACAGGCATGCACAGCCTTGACTGGCTTGTACATGGGAGCTGGGGATTTGAACTCAGGTCCTCTTACTCTTACAGCAAATGGTCTCATTCACTTACAGAATGACTTTTAGTCAGTTTTATAATATACATGAAATTGTGTGTGTGTGTGCATGCACACACGTGTATTCACACTAAGACAAAGACTCATTATGTAGCTAACTTCCAACTTATGATCCTCTTGCCTCCACCTTTTAACTGCTGGGATTATAGACATGTATTTTTATGCCCAGCAGTTTTTTTGAATTTTTTTCTTTTGAGAGAATCTTTTTTTAAAAAATACTTTACATGTATTTTATTATATTTTATATTGATTGAATATATTTATACATATGTATTATTAAATCTATTCATATTTGTGTATCCTATTTTTTATGTAATATTTCATATGTTTTGACTGCATATATGTCTATGTACTGTATGGGTTTGTGGTGCCTGCAGATGCCAGAAGAAGGTACCAGATCTGAAACTAGAGTCACAGACAGTTGTGAGCTGGACTGGGAGGAATGTTGACAGCGGCACAGCGAGGCAAAAGAAGCCAAAAGTCTAAATTCTTCCTGAACTTTGACCCAGTCATCAGGTTGTTAGCCCTAGGCCCCTGCTCCCCAACTCACACACCCTAAAGGACGCTGCTGTCACTTCCAGAGTTCAGCGGAACACTGCGACAGATGCACATTATTTCCCAGGCCCCTTTTGACTCAGAGTTTTGTGTCTCTGGCAGGCCCCACCTGTCATCTTACAGCTTCCCAGCTGGCAGTTAGGCCTCAAATCTGTGGCTATCTGCTTCCCTCTGTCTCTGGCCTTAAGAATCTAAATCTTCTAAAATAAAGCAAAACAAAAAAACCTTTTTTTGTCATTTGTTGGGCTTCTTAGAGAGAGCAACAAGTGACCACACACAAGTAAACCTTAACTGGCTTTCATGCACAGATTTAACCTTCTTGATGGAAAATGAGGTTCTGAGATGGATGGAGGTGAGGGTGGCATGTTAGATTTGGGGTGAGTCCCTCGGCAGAGTGAAAGACAATGTGTACAAAATCATGAAGGAGGGGTAAGAGCCTGACTCTGGTACTGGCTGCGTGTCGAGAATGGAGAAGTGAGTTCTCCATTGGTTCTGTTACCATCCATTCACCCAAAGTGGCGCTGAGTTGCTCCCCCGTGTGACTGCTTGTGAGTCTCAAGCTAACTCTGGGGGTTCCCCTTCAGCTCTGAACTCTCAGAACTGGACCCACCTGGAAGCCATCTGCTCTCTGATGTCTGGAATCACCCCCACCTGCTTCTAATACTCATGAGCTCCCCGTAGACCAACTCATTTTATGGTTCCAGTTCCCTCTCCAGGCAGGAAGGCTACACAGAAGCCACATGGAAGATATTCTGATGAAGAAGCAAGATTATGAAGGGTACATTCTTGAAGACAGCCTGGCCTGACCAGAACTTGTAACGCTGTCACCTGAGTTTCTACCCATGGATGAGCTCAGGACTCGGGGGGTGGCCTTGAGTAGGCCAGTCTGCTTCTGCACCGAGCACCAACAGCATGTAATTAACTGGAGATGATGTCCTTATGACTGACAGATTGGCAGTGATTAATTATCTTAATGTTTGCTCTGGGTTCTGTAGATGTGCACAGTGATTAAAGAGGGGTTTAGGAAACAGTGGCCTCTTTTGCTCTGGGTCCCCCCAAACATTTGCTAAATGACTTGCCATAATTGCATTAAACATCTCTGTACTCCCCAGACAAGACTCACATAACACAAAACTTAATTTCTAAAGTACAAACACAATGGTGAGTGAAGGCACTCCAGGAAGTTCTAGAAGTCATGTCATATATGTTCCACATACCCAAAAGCTCTGTTCTGTAGATCTGCCTGGACAGCAGCTCAGAAAGAGCTATGGATCAGGGCTGTCTCATGGTATAATATCTTAGAAAGGATGCTAAGACGTGGGTGTGTGGCGTTAGGATGAGGCAGTGTGCTAGACTAGAGAAGAATGCCATAAAGAGACATGGTTCTCCACCTGATATTGAATTCTGGAGGTGGGAGTTAAGAAATAGAGTCAGACAGACGCATCATGGATTCCTGAGCTAGATGCCATTATCCATCTCTATGCTGGTCAGTTTTTTCACTTTTACATAAGCTAGGGTAATCTGGAAAGAGGGAACATCAATTGCAAAAATGGCTCCATCAGATTGGCCAGTAGGCAAGTCTGTGGGACAGTTTCTTGATTAGTGACTGATATGGGAGGGAACGGTCCACTGTGGGCAGTGCCACCCCTGGCAGGTGACCCTGGGTGGTATAAGAAAGCAAAGTGAGCAAACCATGAGGAGCAATCCAGTAAGCAGTGTTTCTTCATGGCTTCTACTTCACTTCCTGCCTCTGACTTCCTGCCTCGAGTTCCTGCCTGATGTCCCCTCGTAATGGGCTACAACCATAGACTGACATAGACCCTGTCCTCCCAAATCCCTTTCTGTCATGGTGTTTTACCACAGCAATAGAACCCAGAATAGGACAATGCCCCATATCTCACAGCTGATGAACCCTGGGCCTCTATGTCCAGATAGAGTCAAGTCTGGACCTGCTTCCATTGTGTGATGAACAGTACGGGCCACAGCCTCTCCTAGAGCCCCCAGGCTCCACTGATAACCCTAATTCAGTCACTGGCTGCTAAGGGAGGCAATTTCCTATGGGGTAAAGAGTAGAGAGGGACATCCAAGACAATTCCCAGAGGCTTTAATTCCAAGAACCCCATCCTAATGTCAGCACAGTTACCAGTTAGCACCCTAGGCAACAACCTCCACTTATGGTGCCTGAAAACCAAAGGCAAAGATTCTGCTCTGTTCCCTTGCAGATGAAGACTTGGGGTCCAGAGGTCAGAAGAAACTGTCCAACATCAAACCAAAGCCAACACTCCAGTATAGGAAGGATCTGGTGATTCATTCTGCATGCTGTTTCGGAATGCCACTGTCCTGCCTGGACTCTGGCATCCTTGAAGCAGGAGCTAGATCCAGCTCACTTAACTCTTTTTACTTGCTGGAATCCAGCACAGGTCCAGGCAGTAAATATATGCCCTAATCTTTGTTTTGTCTTCTCTACCAAACCAGGTCTTTCCAGCTGCATTTCCATGGGTCAAGGCTAAGGAACCCCTCTCCTGGGGAGACTGCCTCGAGGTGGAGAAGGCACCTGCCGCTTAGAAAGTCCATCTCCATCTCACATGAGCAAATCTTACTATTGTGTCTTTTTCTCAGCTATGTAATTTCTCTTCTCAATAAGAGAATTCTGAACTCACATTCTGCGGATACATAATGCGTACCATAGACATTTGTAAGGCATCTATGTGAATCACTGCCTCAAGAAAGAGAGACACTGGGACAAAACTGGGGGAGGGCAGAGATCTTAGGAAGAAAAGGGAAAGAAAATGCTATGCCCTGAGTTACTACTATTTCCCAATGCTCCATAAAGCGAGAGGCCCCCTTTGAGCACGGAGGGCTCTCTGTTGAGGCTGTGCGTCATTTAGTCTGATTAAGAGAAAAAGAAAACATTATGATTCACTGTTGACTTAGACTCAGCTCCTCCATCTTCAAACCCAAAGCCCAGGACGTGCATTGGTTGTATGAATTCCCACCCCACCCCCAGTGCATGCTCTGGGCAAAACCTTTTCATCCACACATAAATCACTGGCTGTCACTGGGCCAGGGTCGGGAATGCACTGCTAAGTAAAACCTCAACAGAAAGTGATGTTGGATTGAATCTGCAGAGCTGCCATGACTCACAGGCCAGCCATATGGCTTCTGCAAGATGCTATTTGGTTGAAATACATAAGCATCAGCAAACTGAACATGGGCCAGAGTACAAAGGATAGTGCCATGGGGACAAGCGCCAGAAGGTCCCAAATGACACTTTTAAAGTCTCTCAAAGAGGCCAGGGGTGAGGGCAGGGTCTGCAACACCAGGTTCTACATGGACTCCTTATTGCCCCGTTCAGTGCGACTAGTCTGCTATCTGCAGTAGCCCCTATATCTATAGGAAGGTTCTAGAAGCCATTGGAAGTCGAGTTCCTAGGGGCTCCTGGTCTTTATTCTGTTTACTTCCCATGGTCCCCTCTTTCCAGAAGCGTCTGTTCTCATACCTGCAATGTTGTTCCTGATATCAGTGTATTCAAGTCTCAGGAAAGGCATGCCATCTGGGGAATAGATAGACTATAGCTTACATATTCTATTTGTGGACTGTGGATGCATGTGTTTTCTGCTCCACTGTCTGGTTTTTCAACCTAGTTGGCAACTATCAAGATAGGTACCTTACATCTTTTTCTCATGTTTCCAGAGATGGGGAAGTTGCTGTGTGAGGAGGGTGAGATATGAGCAGATATCCCTTCAGCCCAGGTGGTACGCCCACTACTGACCAAAGGGGTGATTGCATTTCTGTGCATCTTGGTGAATGAGCGAGTTTACCAGGGTTGTTTACAGGGGCATGGGTAAGGGGGTGTTTATAGAGCATGAATAGCTCAAAGGCGGCCGTATTATCAAAGGCCACCACAGCATGGGTGCTGCTCATGGAAGCTGTATCCATGTAGCTCACTGCAGGACCTGCAGGCAGCGGGACTGGGTAGAGAGACTCCTTTCCCAGCAACTAATATTGCTCATCTAACCTGGAGGGTGACCTCTGGGTCCTTGCTCAACTCCGCAGGGGAAACTGTCTCAAACCTGTTAGTGCCTCAAGTCACCAGCCTTGCAGGCAAGGCAGCCTGCGATTAGGAAAAAGGCACAGCCAGTCACACTTTCTCTTCTCTGCCTCCTTTTCTCAGTGTTAACTACAAAGATAGACAGTACCGGGAGACAAGTCACGATGCTCAGGCACTGGGGACAGATCTTTTCTGAACACCTTCTGCATGTCTGGCAGACAAGAATACTTCTCAGTGTCATCCCATCCTCTCCCAATACCTCTAAGAGTAGATGTCTTTACCCTGGTCACAGATAAGAAAGCAAGACTGAGGGGCTTGGGTAGATTAAGAGCAGCCCCAGAACCAACAACTAGAAGCTGCCGAGGTGAGATTGAAATCTGGGCCGCCCTGCTCCAAGGTCAGGACATTCATGCTACACTGGGTGATTTTCATTTTTTTCCTTGCAAACAGACCAGTGAATGGAAGAAAGGAGCGCTGTGTGGAGCTCTTGGCTGTTTTATAAGGCTTGATGACATTCGCATCTCCCCGTGGTGACTGCTTGGAGTGAACTTGCTGTTCCTGAGCTGGGGCAGAATTCATTTTCCTCCCCTAGAATCTGCCAGAACTAAGAATAGGCCAGGGACGATCTGTGTATTTAATAACGCTCCGAGCCAGAGCACCCGCCTGGCGAAGCATCACCTTGGCTAATAGAATGTGGCTTGGGAGGAGGCAAAGAGAGCACTTACTTGGCTTCCATGCAGGCAGGGCTGGGGAGTCCTGGGCCTACCTCACACATGTGTTTGCTTGCTCATGCACCCACATGCCACACACACACCATGAACACATACACGATGCACAATCGCACACAACACATATCACAACATGCACACATGTACACAAATTTCCATCATATGAAACATGTGCACATACTTTACATAACACACATGAAAAGATACACCATACAAAACGGGTATATATACTATATATCAGACACACGCTACACCAAACATATCACACACATAGGCTCATAGACACACACATGATCATGTGCTATACACACATAATGCATATATTAAATACAAACACACACTACACATACACTATACAACACACCCTACAATTTTCATACATATGTCCACTACACACAAAAAAAACATTCATATACAACTCACAATCACACATATCACATAAACAAGCATTTATATACATACATAAGACACACTATATATCAGACACATATCACATGCATACATACAACATGTAGACACACACATGGACATATACTGCATGTGTACACCATATGTACATTCATTAAACACAAACACATGCTTAATACACACCACAATATGCAAACACACACATGAACATACACCACACACAAAACACACAAATACACACCTTATAATCACATGTCCAAATACACATAACATTGAAAACAGGCATATACACACCACATATATTAGAAATGCTCCACACACATTTATATACAGCACACATATACACAGTATGCACGCACACATAAACACACAAATACACGTATGCATATGTACAAATACAGATTATACAACATGCTTCACATGTGCAGTACACACTCAAGCACAAACAACACTCAGAAATACTCATGTGCACACAGCACACATATGTTACACATGCACACAGATGAACACAACACACAAGAGACACACATGATGCAGTTTAAGGCCTTCTCCATTTGCATGTAAGTGAAACACTTGCGAAGCACTTTAGCATAGGAAAAGGCTGTGACCTTCCCAGTTAATGGCCTCATGTTAGAAAGCTGAGGCTCCTTTCATTCCTGGTTGGTTTGCACAGGCAGCTTCATGTCAACAAGGGAAAGATGAGGAAACACTGGCTCAGAATCCCTCCCTGTCCCTTGTTAACACTTCCCACATCCTGCCTCCCCACACAGGTGATGTCGCGGTCCCCAAGCTCAGATCTGTTCCCCAGTGGCAAAGGTCAATCTCAGACTTACAGTTGTTATTAACCAAAGCTCATGACACCGAGTGGCAGGACCCTAGCTTGCTGTGTGAGCGTCCCTGCCACTGCAGCGTCTCTATCTCTGCGCAAGCGCTGGTCCTACAGACATGTTGCTCAGGCAACATGACCCTGAGAGGGCAGCTTCTGTCTGGGCAGTATTTCCTCGGGCCCTACAGACAGGTCTGTCCCTGGGAGGCTGGGAGAGGCTGGGTTTTAGAAACTTGATCCTTGCAGGACCTGGAAAAATTGAGATGTTTACAATCTACTCAAAGGCAACTGAGAGGCTGCACACGGGCTGAGTGGGGCTTAGCCAGCCCCCGAGGCCCTCCACAGCCTTGCTTTGTCCCTTAGGCTCTGTTTGAATAGAACAGCGTGACCACATTTGAGACTGTCCAAGGTGGAAAAATGGAGTGAACCCTGGTTTACAGAACCACAGTTTTGAAGAGAAGAAACTCTGATAATGACCATGGTGCTGGCAGTTCAAATTCGTCAGGCTTTCATAATCACAAGACATTATTCCACTTGGTTCCCTCTGAAGCCTGTGGAGATGGTCCCGTGGACCAGCTATTCTATGGATGAGAATGGAGAGTCTTGGTGCTCAGCCATGCCACATTCAACCCAATCTCTTTGCCCAGAATGTTTTCTTTTGTGCTTTTTTCTGCCATACATCTTTGCACCTCTTTCCTTTGTGAGAGGGTGTAGTGTGAGTGGGTGTATGTGTAAGCATGTCTGTGCATGTGTGGGTTAATGTGTATGAGTGAGCATGTGTGTGTGTGTGTGTGCACTTGTGTGCACTCTCATAAAGACCTCAGAGGGTGACCTCAGATGTCATTTCTCAGGCATCTTCCACCTTTTTTTTTTTGCTTGAGACAAGGTCTCTTGTTTGCCTGGAACTTTACTAAGCAGTCAAGGCCAGCTGACCAATGAACTTCAGGGATACCTGTGTCTGTAACTGCTCTTGCCATGGTTGAGACTACAAGGCTGTGAAACCTTATGAAGGTTCTGGGAGGCTGTAGTTCGAGTTATGATTGCTGGGATGAAAGACCATGACCAAAAGCAAGTTGGGGAGAAAGGGGATATTTGGCTTATGCCTCCAAATTATGGTTCATCATCAAAAGCAGTGAGCACAGGAACTCAAAAAGGGCAGGAACCTGGAGGCTGGAGCTGAAGCAAAGGCCATGGAGGGGTGCTGCTTACTGACTTGTCTCAAAGACTTGTTCAACCTGCTTTTTCATAGAACTCAGGACCACCAATCCGGGGATGGCCACATTCATAATGGGCTGGACCCTCCCCCATCAGTTGCTAATTAAGAAAATACCCTACAGGGGCTAGAGAGATGGCTCAGAGGTTAAGAGCATTGCCTGCTCTTCCAAAG
>LOJH01035110.1:0-15850 GCA_001685095.1 Ellobius talpinus | reverse complement strand
CTACATGGGAAATAGAAAAAGACAAGATCTCCTGAGTAAATTTGGAGCATGGGGGCCTTGGGGGGAGAGTTGAAGGGGGGAGGGGAGAGTCAGGGAGGGAGCAGAGAAAAATGTAGAGCTCAATAAAAATCAATTAAAAAAAGAAAAAGATTGTGACAATCCACACACACACTCTGTGGCCAGCTGAGTCTGACACATGCTGTGCAGTGGAGCCAGGTAGGCAGCTAGGAAAGCTTACATGGTTATTCCTCCCACAGTTAGCACAGGGAGTTGGTTAATGGAAAGGCCTAGTGGCTAATTGATGCATGAGCCAAGGAGCCTATATGGGTAAATCTATGACTTTTAACAGAGGAGAGGATTTAGGCATTCTTCTAATTTTGTGATTACAAGATTTAAAATGAAAAAGAAAAGATAATAAGAATCGACATGGTTATACCCACCTAAGCTTTGAAATATCACATGTCAGACTCAAAACCATTGTAATGGCGGACACCTGACAACCTGAGCTAAATTCGCCAGCCAGTCATGGTCTATAGTGGGACCACTGAGCATGGCCTGTACCCAGGCCAACAGGCAATAAGGTACCTACCTCCTGGTCTCAAGTACCCAGGCAGGACGGCCAAGCAGTGGAGGGAGCATGGCTTGTGTCCTGCCGCATAGCCCAGCTTCAAGTCCACATCCCAGTTTCCAAGCCTGACAGCCAAGCAGCAGAAAAGTAGCCTTAGGGAACTGCAGGTTCAGGCCAGTCTAGTGTCTCTGAAAATGTAAATGAGCAAGTTTAGCCTGTCAGCTAGGCAGATTTGCAGTTTGGATTAGAAAAATGGCCTACAAACTATTAATAAAATACCCAATAGTGAAAACCTTAATTAAAATATCCTACAAGAAATATTGAGTCACGAAGTAAAATTCTTAAGGGAGTACTGATCCAAATTCCACCAGACTGCTTACAGGAGCTGCCAGACAGGTCCTCATGCAGGTAGAGTATGCTACATAGAAACAGCAAGTACAACATATTAATTGTCATCAGCCTTGGAAAGCATGTATATGACCTACAAAACTCATTCCTACAGCATTTTTATTCGAAACGGTCCATTTTTTGTGACTGCACCTACTCATTTCACCAACTAAGGTAGTAAACCCTTATTTTAAAGCAGTAGCTGGCTTAGTATAGATGAACAGGATGGAATCTAGGAGATATTTTGGCAGGGAATCTCCTATGATCAATGTTCCTTATACTAAGCAAAAGACTGATTGGTTGTTTCAAAATAGTGATTCTTGGGCAATTATGTTTGCTCAATTTTAAGGCCAAATTTATATTATTCCCCCAGCTGATCCATTGCTGCAATTCACACAACTACATTCCTTTATTTTCTCTAAAGTTGTAGTGAAAGATCTTTAAAGGATGATATGTTAATTTTCTCAGATGGTTCTTCCAATGGAAGAGCTGCATGTGTTGTTAATGGAGAAGGACATGTAGTACAAACAGAACTTGCCTCAGCTTTACCCTGGCGAGAGATAATTTTGTTGAGGCTGGTCCCCTACAGATGCGCTCCTGCTGGAAACTTACCTGTAAGCCATGAGCCTTGTGGTAAAATATAAAATAATAGAAATGGATTAATTTAAGATGTAAGAGTTAGTTAATAACGAGGGCAAGCTAATAGGCCAAGCAGCGTTTTAATTAATATAGATTTCTGTATAATTATTTCAGGTCTCAGTGCCAGGAAAGAACAAGCATCGTACAAAGCTGTACTTTTACAAGAACAGGATAGAAAATAATTTGCCATTACAGTGGCTACTTATAATAATTTTCAGCCTGTTCAATGGTATGATTAAAAACTTCTTCCAAAAGGAATATTAGACAGCACTATCTTCTGCCAATAATTTTACAGCATTCATTAGAAATAATTTGTAAACAGTTTCCTCAATTAATAATTTGACATTACATGGATGATATCTTACTAGTTGATTCAGGTAATGATACTTTAAAAGAAAATATCTGATGAAGTAAAAAGAGTCTTGCTTTGTTTTTCTCCTGAAAAACACAAAGAGGAGTTCTACTAGTTACTTAGAATATGAACTAGGTTACCAGAAATTTCAACTAAGCACGGAAAGTACAAGTCAGGAGAGATCAATTATGAACTCTAAATGATTTTCAAAAATTGCTGATAGATATTAACTGACTACAGCCCACAGTTGGATTAACAAATCAAAAACTAAATGATTTATTTCAAAGCTTACAAGGTGATAAGGAGTTATCAGTCCAAAATAACTATCAGCTGGGGCTTATGCAAAACTGCCTCTGGTAGAACAAATATTTTAGGATGCACATGTGGATTGCCTAGATCCAGAGCTTGATTGTATTATGCTTATTTTATCTTTTACACATTCTCCTACAGGAATTCTTGTGCAGAGAGAAGATAATATCTAAGAATGGATAATTTTAACATAAAAACAGCAAAAAATAAAAACCCATGCAAAAAATCTCTAAATTGATTCTGAAAGGAAAATTGATACTTAATCAATAAGCAGATATAGACCTAGAAGAAATTGTGGGCAGAAAAATGAACATTGGCAATGAGCTTACAGTACTTTATTTTTTTATTTTTTATTGTTTTTTGGAGAGATAAGCAACAAGTATCCTAAAACCAAGAGACTACATTTCATAAAAAAAACAAATTGGATTTTTCATCATATAATAAAGGAAACACAAATTTCAGGAGCCCATAGATTCCATACTGATGAAAAGAAAAGAGGAAAGGCAGGTACTATGTCTTGAAAACCAAATAAATTTGCCCAAAGCCCTGGTTGATTAGCAATAGTG
The DNA here is from genome assembly GCA_001685095.1 of Ellobius talpinus. Lineage (NCBI taxonomy): Eukaryota > Metazoa > Chordata > Mammalia > Rodentia > Cricetidae > Ellobius > Ellobius talpinus. Next base: position 13,029 of record LOJH01035110.1, on the reverse strand, counting down.
AAGTCTTCTCTTTCTGGTGTGGTGATTTAGCATCAGTGACTATAGTTAGTGGTGAGTATAAGATCTTAGTCCTAAAAAATTACTTCCTATAACTTTTGGTAAATGTGCTTCTACCAAAAATTTTACCATTATAGTTACCATTTGATATTCACAACATGACTTACCGAACTGCTTACCATCACAGTAGCTGCCAGTCAGAGGAAGGGGAAATGATCTAAATCGATACGCTTGTATAAAACTATGAAAGCCAAAGCATTGAATCTAAACAATCTCCTGAATTTAAGGACCTGGTCCTGAAAAATAAAAGAAATTTGGATAGTTACAAGAAAAAAATGTCTATAAGAATAAAAAGCATTAGATTATTTAGAATACTGATTGAGAGAACGAAGATACAAGTTTTACTAACCCTACATTGCTTTGGAATTATAGAAAGAGTGTTGTGATTTTGGCAAAATTTGGATAATTTTTCACATGAAACATGATGGGAGTTCTTTCTCCCATATGTGTGTGTGTGTAAATATGTATATACTTATATATGTATGTGTGTGTATAAGCATATACATATATATACATACTTATAGGTATAAGTGTGTGTATAAACACATACATATATACATATATTAAATGGAAATATATTAAATGGCTAAAAATATAAATTTAAATAAAACATATTTATCCATCTCAGCAGGGCAAGAATGAAGCAAAATTCTTCTTTAGCAAGGTTATGCACACATATGACAGCACTGAGAACATCAAATTTCCACAGCATATTTAACTATTCTTTAACACCTATTTTGCTTGCTCTGCTGGACTCCTTTCTACATGCTAGAACTGTAAAGGAATGGTTCTTATCCTACTGATTCTAGTTTGGTGTAGTCCAACCCTGTCTAAAGACTCTTCACCTCCAGAATTATTCCAGCTAACTACTTCTACTCAGTATTTTCCAGGGCCCACATCATTGCATGGCATCCTCTTAGGTTATCACAATTGTGCAAATGCTAATGCAGTTCATGGTTTGCAGGTTATGAATCCAAATAGATTAAAGAGCATAAGTAAAAAACTGCTAGCGGGCATGAACCAGAAAGAGGAGGAGAGAAGGAAAAGGGAAAAGAAAAATAAAGGGAGGAGTTACATTTCAGATCAAATTATAAATATTATAAGTAGCATGCATTTTTAGTTTTACTTTGTTTTCCAGGTTCCTTAATGCTCTTGATTTATTAAATTTTTTTTCTTTTATTCTTGACTTTTTAAAAAGCAAAGTTTTAGGAATAAATAGTGCAGTCTAGATTCTTTACCACTGCTTCTATTTTATTGATTCTTTTCTGTGCAACCTGAACAACCCAGGTGTCAGTATCCTCAAGGCAGAGCTACCTCAAGGGTAAACATTCCTAGGAAAACATCCAAAGACTTATTTTTAAATTTGGGTCTTAAAAAAAATTTTTTTTCCTTTTTTCCCACTATTTCAAGTCAATAAAGTACTTACATTCAGCTTTTGTTTTGCTCTGTATTTACAGTTAGTTATTAAATAAATATAGCTTTTATTGCCTGACTTTAATACTCTACTTACTTTGTAATAAGTATTTTAAAAGAGATGATTAATCAATGCCAGAGGCCTTTGATTCCTGGGCCAGATGCAGCTTTGCTAAGAAACAAACAAGCAAACAAACAAATAAATCATAATGTGGTAACCTAAAAGGGCACCCTTTAGAGGCAGAAGATTGGAAATACAAGCTTACGTCTTCTCTTTTCCCACGGGCAATTTCATCCTGATGCTAATATGACCACAAATGTTGTGACTAAAAATAGCATAAATGCAGGAGACGTGGCCTTACTCTTGCTGCAGGCTCCTATTGCTGGAAAAATGGTGAGGAGTTCACCTGGGTGGTGACCATGAAAAAAAGCTGGTGGACTGACCAGCTACCATCCAGACCAAGGACCAGGGCTAGGAGTTGGGCCTCCTTAACACCCACCTCATCCATTCAAGAAGTGAAGGAGATGAACCTAAAGATCTAAAACTACAGGATCCCCACAACACAGGACAACAAAGAGTATTCAAGAGGAACCCCAATAAAAGCCCATAATAGATGGGGTAGCATAGGTCAGAGCTTCAAATGAGACTAATGATCACGGCAAATAAATATTTGCAAATAAAGATGAATGGGCTAGAGGGTGAATACTGTGATTCACTGGGCAACATTACTGCTTCCACGAAGAGGTCTTCTCCTTTTATTCTTTGGTTCATTTTGTTTTGTTTGTTTTTTATTTTGCTTTATCTTTTAAATTTTATTAGGTTTTGTGGGGAAAGTTGCAAGGGCAAAAGGCAGATCCAGGTAATGAGAAGATGGGTGGGAACAGGATGAATAATGTGAAATCTACAAAGAATCGATACAAGTTATGAAAAACAAAAATAAACGTGTGTCATATATCCACATTGTTCTCGCTCAACTGAATGTAAAGGAGTTGAGTGTACATTGTGCCTTTCTGAAAGATCTCAGGCCAGGAGGGTGTCCCATGTTTGTGCTTTCACCTGCTTTTAGGGCCATCTAAATACAATGGTTTCTTTCCTATCCACAAAGTCAGAAGCAGCAGGATCTCACATCACTGGATCACTGATTCTTTAGTCCAACATTTATACATTTCAGACTTCTTCTGATTATGCAGTTTTCACCAATATTAACCCTGGATTACCTGAAGTTTAACTAACTAGCACATTTATTACCATTTTCCAGCATCTATTTTTACTACAAACAAAACAAACAAATATGAAGCATAGCGAGGTAATGACGAAGGACCCTTCCTAGAAGCAGAAGATGGAATGATGAGCTGAGTCTTTCCCTTTGTTAATATATCTCTCTTCAGCTCACATGGACATATTCTGGGAATGTTGTTCTTGGTGTCTCTGAGGCACAGTGCTTTCAGCTGCCATGATGAAACCTGATAATGATTGCTTCCACCTGTGTGAGAGGTTAGCAGGGCGCTGAATGAATCATCCTGGCTGCCATCTTCCTGCAGGAAAGCTTGATGAGTGGTGGTGAGTAAGCATCTTCACACTGCTAGGTGAGCTGCAAAAATTCTAAAGAGGCCTTTTTCTTTCTTTTCTGAATCCATCCCCAGTGTAACATATTTTCAGAACTCCATTTAGCAAGAGGAAAAATTCATTTTTCACCTCTTGAGTACTGGCAGACATAGTCACTTGTTCTGATCAGTGGAATCTAGTGAACGTCAACATCTATGATATAATCTAAGGAAATAAACAAAGAAAAAGGGCCCAGTCATATCCACAAGCCCTCTTTTTCTATGTTTATATTAAGAAGCCAGTTAGAAAGTCAGGTGAGCATGCCAAAGGTCCTAGAACCAAGTAGCCAAGTTTAAGTTCATCTTCCACACTCTAAAAAACAAGTTCAGCACAACAAAGGTTGCTTCCAGGAAATGAATGCTGTGTTGCTGTGCTTGCTGTGAGGAACCACTATAGCAAGCTACTACTGCAACACAAAACATTATTCTTAATGACATTACAAGATGTGTCCAATGTTAAACATGCCATCTAGACATCTAGATAGACTTTATTATTTATTCTCCACACCTTAATGACAATCTCTACATTAATAATGTTAACCCTATTTACTATGTCTAGCTACTTTGTATTTGTTTCAATTTTATCTTCATTCTTAAAATGTGTTCTTTTTATATTTGAAATCTAAGTAATGCATAATATATGAAATTATGCATGTATTTCTGAAAGTACCTCAGTGTTTTACATAAACCAATATAGTGCATTTAATATATTAATATTTATAACTGAAAATCTTTCATTTTACAAGATAAATTTTAGAAACATAATGTTATGCTTGATGCATCATTGGTAAGAACATTTGGAAAATGCAAAAAGATAGTACCAAGTTGGAGGAATGACTTATATTCATAGAAATTTAAACAACAGTAGAAGATGTTTTTTATACTGTCAACCACATAACAAACACTTAAAAATTGAACTAAAATAATTAATATTTATAATATCACCAATAAGAGTAATAAAACAAAACAACTTGCTAGTCTCTCATCATTCCCATTCCCATTTACATTTGCACTTCATATTTCTATGTTATAATATTTAAAACATAATGCTTTCTCCTTAAACACAGAGTACAAACTGTAAAATATTCATTAAAGTGATGTTATATGCATATATATTGAAACCATTACTACAGTCAAGTATATTAATCTACTGATCAGTTGCATTTAGCATGGTAAATGGCCAAAATCTACCATATTAACTAACCTCCCACTTGAAATATTCTATTATTAGTTGTAAGCATGCTACACTTTAGATCTCTAGGCTTCTTCATCCTGCACAAGTCCAACTATGTTTTACTATAGAAATATCCTACTTTAAAAGTGTTTTATGTTTTTAACTAGGCTAACATGTCCAGGAACAAAAGTGACAGATACTAACTAAGGAAAGATCAGTAATTAAAAGAAAGAGCACTCGTAGGTAACCTGGACTCCAATGGTTATTGATGAATAGGGACTTTACCTTTCAGTATATCTGGGCTCTTTAAGAAGGTTTCCACATCCTATATACTTTAGTTTAATCATCTGATATATTAGGAGTGATACAAAACTGTGAAGTTACAAGTAATGTTAAATAGGTTAAAAATGCAACCACTTATTGTCAGAGCAATTATACAGTAAATGCTATGAAACTGTTCACTTACAGTTCTTCTATAAAGGTAAAAACAAGGTACAAAAATTTTTCCACTAAAATGACCATTTATTGTAAAGTAACCTTTAAACAAGAGAGTAGGAACATTCCAGTTATTACATAGACACAATATATTTTATACTGAGTCCTTAATTTTCAAACAAAAAAAATCTGTAAACATTTATCATACATTTTTGAATTTTGAATGGTTCCCATTACTCTTTAGTGCAAAAATTGGAGACACCTGTCAACAGGAGAAAAATAACCAGGGCAGGGGAGTAAAAGCATCTTCAAAGAGAGACATCATGTGCAAGACAGCACTGTCTCAGAAAGACTGCCAATAGTAGATCTTCAATGACTGCTGCATTCTCAAGAAGCATTACTAGGTGGAAAAAATTATTTACAAGGCTTTTATTGTGTTATTTTAAACAACTTTTCTCACTGGGAAGGGAAAATTCAATGTAAAATGCATACTTTTATTTCTTCTTGCTCAACTTCTGTGGGAAGAAAATGCCTATCTCAAAGTTGTATTCCTTTTATTTGTGAAAGTCTAGGACACAATTCCAGCAGACATGAAAAATACCAAAGAAGGCATGAGATATTTATAGCGTTTCATAGTAATATTGACTCATAGTTGCTCTTTATACTTCTGCATTGATTTCTGATTCCTTAGAGCTTACTGTGCATGAGTCTGCTGATAAGTATCATAAATAAATTTATAGCAATGATAATCTCAACAGAAGCAATGATGTCAGAACTGTAGCTCAGATGAAATAGACTAGTGTAGACTTAGGCCAAATTATTCAATCCTCAGTGTTGCTATGAGTTCCAGAATTTAAAATAATATTTTTAACAAGACTAAAATCATAGGAGAATGAAATTGGCTAAGGAAATTAGTGTAAAGAAAGCTGCCAAGACAAGTAAATAAATAATAAGCATGGGTCACATAAATACATCAGTTGAAGCACAAAATTATCAGAGGAAATTTATTAAGGAAAGATTTTCCTTCTAAGCAATAAATATATTTATTCTATAATGATCACTTTGTCATTAATAGTTTGAGTTCCTAGCACAAAATTTTCAATCCCAAAACATATGATTCTCAATTAAAGGTTTCAGGCAAATGAGTACTATCTCCCTTTACTGAACTTATCAAATTTCTGGTCTGTGTGCTCCTTCTTTAAATATTTTAAACAGAGAACAACAGAGCCTGCATCCCAACCAATTAGGCTCTGGTTGAGTGAGAAGAAGTTAGAAAGATAAACAAAGAGACAAATATAATTGATCAAGACACTTCCACCAAAGGGCATTAGAAATAAAGAAGTTCTCAAGAAAATAAGTTAAAATGCCGTGGTCCCCAACACCAGTGATGTAGAATCGATGGATGTGCTCCAGAATAGAAAAAAGATGTGTTGTATTACTGATATAAATTAACATGGAGCACTGACGTCAGGTTAAGACCAACACAAACAGGAATAACATCAGCACACCCCAGCTCTTTAACAAGTCTGCTGTAAAGATTGTTTGTTGTTATTTAATAAAATGAATCAACATGTTTAAAACCTTGCTAGCAGTGACATAAAAACAACATGCAGTTCAAGTCACTATAACACATTTTCAAGATTATATTGTCATTCCGTGGGGAATGCCCTTGTTCTCCATTGTCACATTTTCTGAAGTGATGCTATGATTTGGATTAGACTTGACCTAGAAGATTCCAATGTGTCACTGGCTTTGTCTTCCAATAGTAGTTAAAATGGTAGTGGTAGCAATAGTAGCAAAGTGTTGCTAGGTTAAAGGGGTGAGGCTTGGAGTGAAGTCCTTATGTCATTGTGGACAGAATGAATTGAGGTAACTGTGGGATCTCTGAATCTTTTTGTTTGTTTGTTTTTGTTTTTCAAGACAGGGTTTCTCTGAGTAGTATTGGTACCTATTCTGGAACTCTCTTTTTGTAGATCAGGTTTGCTTCAAACACACAGAGATCTGCTGGCTTCTGCCTCCAAAGTGCTGGAATGAAAGGCATGTGCCACCACTGTCTGGCTCTGAATTCATTCTTATGAGGCAGTAGTTAAACAGATGATAAACCTACTTCAGAGACTTCTGCATTGCCTTCTTTTGATTTGTTTTTGGTACTGACATGACTTTGTGTTGTCATTTGCCATGAAGCTAACATAAACTCAAACACGTGGAGTGACCAGACAAATAAACTGAGTCTCCCTAAATAAATCCATCCTCAAGTATTTGCTATAATAACAGAACATTGACTACTCAAGGTGGTCAAATTCCCTTTGCAATTCTTCAGGAAGTCAACAGTTGCATTTTTGTACTCCATATGAGCTCAGATTTTTAAAAATATTTTGAATAGATTTTTTAAATTATTTTTCTTTCACAGTCAGGCTGTGATGAAGCATGCCTTTAGTCCCAGAACTCAGGAGGCAGATGCAGGCAGCACTCTCTGAGTTCAAGATCAGCCTGATCTACAAGAACTAGTTCCAGGACAGGCTCCAAAGCTACAGAGTAACCCTTTCTCAAAAACCAATATATATATATATATATAAATATATTTCTTGGTCTGGGTTACCTCACTCAGGATGATTTTCTCTAAGTCCATCTATTTGCCTTCAAATTTCTTGTGTCTTTGTTTTTAACAACTGAGTAGTACTCCTTTTTTTAATCCATTCCTTGCTTGAGGTAATCTAGATTATTTTCAGGTTCTATCTATTACAAATAATTCATTATTTGCCATGTGTTATTAATACTAATGGGATACCTGAACTTTCCTTAATGGAGTAAGAAGAAAAAGGAAATAAGATATGGGAGCAAGGGGGTTAGGGAAGAGGGTCTGGGAGACTGTGGCTGGAATGTAAGATAAATAGATAAACAAGTTGTTTTTCAGGAGCTCACTTTCTGCCAAATAATCTTATTATCCAAACATATTGCCAACTGTCCTTCAATATATTAAAGACTTACAATATCGCCAAAGCTGTCTAACAGAAATATTTTAAAATTTCAATTTATTTTGCATATCAGCCATAGTCATCAAAAAATCCACTGGAAGTTAAATGCTTAGAACACAAACTCAGCAAGATAAAAATTTGTTATTGCAAAGTTTTGTGATTAAAAAGGTGAGGTAAAGACACACATGTTCTTGTGGTATAAAGAAATTAATCCAACTATATTATCTCAACTTCAGTTATGGTGTGGGATCCTTTAACTGTTTCACTGATAGTTGTGGTGGTTTGAAAGAAAATGGCTCTGAAAAGGGAGTGGCAATATTAGAAGGTGTGGCTTTGTTGGAGTAGGTGTGGCCTTTTTTGGAGGAAGTGTGTCATTGTAGGGATAGGCTTTCAATTCTCCTTGGCTCAAGCTATGCTCAGTGTGGAACTTAATTCACTTCCTGCTGCCTGTTATAAAGATGTAGAACTCTTAGCTTCTTCTCCACCACCATGTCTGCCTTTATGCCATCTGCCATGAAAATAATGGACTAAACTTATGAACTATAAGCTAGTCCAATTAAATATTTTTCTTCATGAGAGAGGCCTTTGCCATGGTGTCTCTTCACAGCAATAGAAACCCTAACTAAGAGAACATTTCCCATAGAAATTTGTAGACCATTGCTAATTATCTTACAATTTATTTTAAATGTATATTTGTTTTAGTATCTATTCTACTACTATTATTACATATGAGGTGGCACATAGCTAAAAGAAATTTATTTCTTTTTCTTTGGAAGGTGCTATGTCCTGGATCAAAATTCAGGAACCTATGATGGCTAGGTTCTTGGTTAATGAACAATACTTTCTTTCATTGTAAAGAAAGTTATTAGCCATGCTTTGACATCCTTTACAATTTCATTAAACTTTATATAAAATGAATATATGCAAAGAATTGTTTAAAAATTAATTCAAACTGTTCATTGGAGCTTTGTATTTATGAATCAACAACCACACCAAAAATATCTGTCCACTCATGTTACTTTTGTAGTTGATCTTAACATATGGATTTTAGATCCATGGCATTCAACTGTAGCAGTAGTTCTCAGTTTTAAAGTACTTTGGGTTAATATAGTCTCATTTGTAGAATAAATATATTTTGAATGAGGATGAGCCTCTAGGAAGTAGATAACTGGTGCTTGTTGATATCTGAAGAATGGAAGTTTGCATGTGTAAAGGAAGCACAAGCATTTAACAATATTTAAGAAGTTGAAAGGTCTGTGAGGCATGATAGAACTGTGTCTTATAAAGTGAGCATTTCATGATCGCAATGGTTTTCAGGAATAATTATTGCTGTTAAAGGACTGTCAGATACTCCTTAATTGGCTAACACTTTCTCAGGATGGGAAGTTATTAAAAATTAACTTTGATCATCAAATTTGAGTGTACATGTGAGAGACAGAGCCACATCAAGCAAGCAGAAAAACACACATCTGCATATAAGACATGTGGCATGACTGCATGATTGTGTGGTCTGTATCAGCAAGTGTTTATTCCAAAATGAGGGAGAAAAGGGCTCAAGAACATAATTCCCTAGCTGAGGACACATAGATAGTTGCTGACTTCTTGCAGTAGATTGCCAGCTTTTTTAACGGTATGACCCCTAGTACACTGACCACATACCATCAGATGAACTTATACGAATGAGTTTATAGGAAGCATTGGCTGAGTGTAATTGTGTGTGAATATATACATATATATATGCACATATACACACATGGAATATATTTAACATACATAAAACTCATATTTGTCATATAAATGACAAACATATACCACATATATGATAACAGATAAAATATATGACAATTATTTTGTATGTATGTGACATATCTTATTATACAGGACATATTTGTGTCATATATATAAAGCACAGATATCATATAAAGCTATATGACAGGAAGTTGGGAGTGAGGGAGGTAGAGGTGGGGGGATGTTTCTGGAAAGAAATAAGTGGAAGAGTAAAGGGGAAATTATCAAAATACATGACATCTACATATTAAATTCTCAAAGAATTAGTAAAAATGTTTTGTATATTTAAAACATTCTATGATTCAATGATTTTTGTAGAAAATGTGATACATTTAGATCTTTTCTTAATTGCCAATTACTGACGAAGATTATATTTAGTTTAAAAATTACATTTATTATGTCATTTCTGAGGTAGCTTAGGATGTTCACTTTTAATTATTAGAATAGATTTAGTTGTTAGAGAACAGATGGGAAAAGTAAGATAAAAATGTCACTAATCAACAAAAGCCAAAATAAAAATTAACACTTATTATCTTTTTATTTTCATATCAATTTTTAATATTACTGTTTTATATTACTCTATTAAAATGATAATTGAATGTTTAGAATAAATTAATTCTTTTATTTAGTATCTCAGTTAGCTCAGTTTAGCCTAGAACTTGCTCTCTAGGTGGGGTTGTCCATGTGCACTGGATCTTCCCGCCTAAAACCTAAAACTGATGAAGTTTAAGTATTCACTGTAATGATATTAGATTTTATTTTCAAATTCTGTAACTTTTTCAAAACTCTTTGTCCTAAATATCTCTGTCTAAAATTATTGTGTTCATTTCAGGTGGTTTCTATGAGCAAAAGTGTACTGACATAAAATGTGTCATGGCATCAAGTGATTTTCCTCATTGCTTTTTTTAAACACTGTGTCCAATTGTCTCTATAGACACAATGTTAAAATAAAAAGGCTTTTACTAAATGCTAAGCATCTTTGTTAATGTGTATTTCAGATCTCTTGGTAAGAAATGTCAATCTATTTGTTTAAATGATATTTCTTTAATTAACAATGAGTATAAACAACAAATTGTAATTTTACTGGTATTTAATTACTATACTAAATTCTCAAACTAAATATTCCATCACAAATATGTTTCATATTGTTTTGTTTATCCATGTATAAATGAAAAAGTCAAGGTGATAAGTCAATACAAATAAAACCAAGCTTCAAAGAGAAAGTTGTTTGTAGGCTAATTTGAAACTTATTCACATCTACAATTATTTAAAGTTGGTAAGAGAAACATTTACTGTGTTACTTTATAGTTTATGTACTAGAATACAAAATCATTAATTCTAAACCATGTCATCTGAACCATGTATGTTCAAACTGTTTAGTAGTGTCTACACAATGTGGTGTGCTCTTATTCATTAAATCATATATTACAGTCTTGTATTTGAGCCTGATTGTTCACACATTTGCACACACACACACACACACACACACTTCAATTCTCATACTTCACTGATTATTTCATGAATATTTCTTTATACTCTTGGGTATTTCCATGTGTACAATGATCCTTATTGTATGCATCCCAAACACCTTCTCTCCTGACACAACTTCCTTCAAAGTTCATATCCTTGCTTTAATATTTTAAATAATCCATGATTCCAGTTAGTGTTGCCCTTGTGTCATACTATGCACTGAGGCCTAGCCAATCTAACAGTGCATCCTGCAAAGAACAATTATTCACATTGCCAAGGGATGGCTCAGCAGCTAAAATCCTTGGTGACTCCTATGAAGGATAGGTGCTCAGTTCCCAGCACTGAGCTCAAGCAGGCTGCTGTATTCTGTGACTCCAGTTCCAGGGGATTCTCCTCCTTCTTCTGGCCCCTGGGAGGCACTGTACATATGCAGACAAGCAAAACAAAAAGCTAGACATACATTTAAAAAAAACTGAAGAGGTTTTTTTTTGTTTTTTGTTTGTTTTTTCAAAAAAAGCAACTCTTTTTCTGGGAAATAATCAACTGCCAATAGCTCCTTAGTTGCCAGTGGGTCACTTGCAAATTTGTTCTGATCTGTGTTCCAATTTTAAAATTGGTTTCTTCTTGTTCAGGTCTAAAACAGGTAACTAAACCTGTTGAGGGTTCATCCATGCATTAGCAATGCCATTTCTAGAGGGCAAAGTGTCACAGCTCTCCTGCCTATCTTTTAGCTCTTAGGCTCCTGTAATCTGTACAGAAATTCTTTTCCCAACCATAATTATTCTTAAGTATTTCATTGAAATTGCTCTCTGTAGATTAAGCCCTAATAATAAGTGCCTAGACTGCAGCATCGTGAAGAACCATTGAAACAATTATTAGTAAATAATTTTCATACAAATAGAAAAGTGAAACACCAAGTAAATTCATTTAAATCTGAAGTATTAATTCTTTCCTTTTAACAAAAGTGAATGTAGTCTTTATGTGTTATCTTTATTTATAGCTTGGAAATGTCACTATCATACACTTAGGAATCAGCGAATATTATTCTGAATATTATTTTTATGATACTTTCAATAAAATAATATAATAGATTACGTTTATAAATTTAAAACTTGCCTATAAGTTATAAGTTATATATTGTATATGAATGCAATAAATGACTTTGTATATAATTGTAGAATGCTGAATTTTGATGTACACCAAAACTTAAAAAAAAATTCAGCTTTTCATTCTATTTTGTAACTAATAAAAAAGTATTATGATCTTGAATATGAACTCATGATGACAAGTAAAATATGCTTGCCATTAATTTTTGAAAATGAGACAAAAAAGATGTTTTCAATAAAGTTTGTCCAGTGATTTTTCTAAACCTAGTGTGTAAAAATGGTGAATGATTTTTAAAAAATATTTTGTTAACAGTTTTCTTTTTTCTTAAAATTTTATTCATGTATGCTAGCCCTGTCATGTTCAAAAGACAGAACTTTAATATCCTCCACCTTAGTCTCCAACTCATACATTCTTTTTCACAATTTTTTCTAGTATATTTCTTGGGACTTAGCAGATGAACTGTGATAAGTTGTTCATTTATTGCTGAACACAACCGTTTGTCCTCAGAGATCACATATATGTACCTGCATTGGCAGTTGTGAACTGCAAAGGAAGCTTTCTTGAGAAAGTTTGAAAGCAACTCAGGTCTATAAGCATTAACATTAGTATTTGGAAGGAAATTTGATAACACAATTACTTAGCACATAACAGTAGCGGTTTCCAGTTTATTTTCTTGTTTATCTCAGCTACTGGATTTTGATCAGGTTTACAAGACTATTAATAAAGTTCCTTCCTTGGAAGATGCATCAAGTTCAGTCAGAAAGCAGTAAGTTAACCACAACTCATGTACCAGTGGATACACATTGCATGACAGGTCAGTACTGTATTAGTCAGGGTCCCAAGATGACTAAGGTATTGTTATATTTTCCTTACCAAGAAGTCTTTAGGAGACCTTCCATCACTATGAAAGCAGAAGACCAGAAAGTCTCCTAGTGGGTTTAGAATATGAGCAAGGAAGTCAGGACCACAATGGGTGCGCCCACCCACTGAGACGATGGGGCTGAT
>LOJH01035109.1:0-11091 GCA_001685095.1 Ellobius talpinus | reverse complement strand
ACCTTTGGAAGAGTAGGCAATGCTCTTAACCTCTGAGCCATCTCTCCAGCCCTGGATGGTTGTTTTGTTTCTTGCTTTCCATTTCTCTTTTGGGTTTTAGGAGACTGTGATGGCTATGTCTTGCCTGTTGTGAAATTTTCTGTGGACCTGTTTCTCTGACCTGCTCAGCTGGTGTGTTCCCAGGGCATGCCTGCTGATGTTGGAGGCTGGTATAACAGGATGAGTTAGGGTGAGGAAGATTGGAGGAGAAGGTCTTTATGATGTCATAGGGATGGGGCTAGAGAGAAAAGGGAGACCACAGCAGGTGTTCAGCTACAGAACTTGAGAATGAGTTTGGGGGATTAGATCTGAGGGGGCAGAAGAGGGGTAAAGATCTGCAGTCAGCTTACCTGGTTCCCCAGCCAGAGTGACCCATGAGTAGAACTGATGCCTGGAGTTGGGGGCTGAAACAATCATATAAACATTCCTCATAATATAGTGTAACTCTCTAATTGACTTTTTAAACATAAAACTGTTTGGGGAGGCCTCTTGTTCATTTCCCAACAGCCCTGACTCGAATAATCACTCAGAAACTGTATTAATTAAATCACTGCTTAGCCTATTAGCTTATGCATATTTCTAGCTTACTCTTATATCTTAAATTAACCCATTTCTAATAATCTATGTATTTCCACATGGCTGTGGCTTACTGGCAAGTTTCCTTCTGGCGTCTGTTTCGGGGGGGCTACATGGCTTTTTCCTGACTCTGCCTACTCTATCTTTTTCATGCCTGGCTACACTCTGTTAAGCCATTGGCCCAAAGCAGCTTCTTTATTTATTAACCAATAAAAGAAATACATATACTGAAGGACTTCCCACACCATTAAACCAGTTGATCAGGATTCGTAGATAAATTCATAATTTAATGGCTTTATAGCAGCTGATGGGAACAAAGAGACAGAGTGTGTTCAGTGGAAGTAGGAACCAGAGGTGTAACTGTGAAGGGTTATGCTGTTTCTTGCCCTTTCGTCTCTGTCTCTTTCTCCTGCCTGCGTGAGAGGAGCAGCTTTGCTCTGTCACATGTTCTCTGCCACATGATTTTGCCCAGAGACAGTGGCGTCAGTCCTGTGACTATGGACCGAACCCTTGAAGTTGTCACACAAAATGAACCTTTCTTTGTCTAGCACCGGCACTGGCCACCGTGATGAGAAGTCTACCACAACTGGGCTCTCTTTTACGAGCTCTGAAAAATAAAAGAATACACTAAAATTCATAATTCTTTAGCCATTAGGATTTAGTAGAAAACCATACAAGCCCAGAAAGGCACTCAGTCAATTTCTTCAGCTGTATTTAAAGATCACTCAGGTTTAAGACTATTTCTTCTCCTCATTTGCTTGTGACATTTTGCGTAAATTGAACTTTGCTAGTTCATGTTCATGTCATCTACATTTTCAGATTCACTGAAAAGCATTATTCATGACTACTCTTTTTTACTTATTTATTTATTCAAGGTTTTCTTCTGGTTTTGTTTTTGTTTTTTGAGATGGCATTTCACTCTGCCACTCAGGCTGCTTCAAACTCATAGCAACCCTCCTACCTCAGTCTCCCAGGTCACAGGATTATAGCTGTGAACTACCAAAAATAGCTGTTTTTATTTGCTTAGTATTTCCAGCTTTCATAATAATATTTTCTTTTTATTTTCAAAATTAAATGTATTTATGTATGTTGTGTGCACGTGTGGGTGGAGGTGCAGACATACCTGGACAGCTTGCAGGTGTGAGTTCTCCCATTCCATCTTGTGGGTTCCAGGATCCAGATCAGGTGGATCAGGGTCAGTGGCAAGCGGTTTCACCTGCTGAGTCATCTCACTGGCCTGCCTTTTTCTTTTCGGATATTTATTATCTGTGTATTTGAATTGCCACCTTTTTGTCTCCCTAGGAATATATTGATTTTATTAAGTTTCTTTAAGAATTGGTCTTTGACTGGGTGGGGGTGGCTCACACCTTTAATTGCAGTGCTTGGAAGGCAGAGGCAGGCAGAACTCTGAGTTTGAAGCCAAGCTGGTCTACAAAGTAGTGACAAGACAGCTAGAGCTATTACACAGAGAAAAACCTGTCTCAAATAAAACCTAAATAAATAAAAATAATTGGTTTTTGGCTTTATTGAATCTCCATGTTTTATGTTTTGTTGGCTTCCAGTTTTGTTTTTAACCACACGTTTTCTTCTACTTCTTTGGGTTCATTTTGCTGTTCTTTTTTCTGTAATCATGAAGAGTGCCCTTAGCTTACTAACATTTAAACCTTTTCTAAGCTGTTTATAAGACCATAATTTTAACTATGCCTTTAACTGAATTTTATGATTTGATATACAGTTTTTCTGTTATTATCTAGCTCAAATTATTTAATTCTAAAATGACTTCCCCATGCAAATTATTCAGTTATATGTTTAGTTACATTTTAAGCATGTTCAAGACTTCTTAGTGTCAGGGGTGGGGAGCCTGAGCTCCTTGTGTGGCCCTCCTGGCCTGGCATTTGCCATGTAGCTCAGACTGTCCTCAAAGTTGCAATTATCCTACCTCGGCCTCCCTAGTGCTGCCATTACACATGTATGCCACCACCTCCAAAGGGGTATTGTGAATAGCATGTTGGTAAAGATGATTTTATTATTGTAATGTCATAATACGTGTTAGTACTTTGCTTAGTATTCAGCATATCGTCAGTTTTTGTATATGCACTTGTTACAGTCAATATTCAATATATATACTTCTTACCAAGGTTATCTATTATGATGTTTAGGTCATAAGTATTCCTAAGAATTATTTATTTATTTTTGTATTGATTATTGATATTTATGTAATCTGAAGCCTATCTTCCTATTGCCTGAACAAGGAATTCCCAGGTACAGACATAGTGACAACTGAAAGCTTTGGTAGACCTCACGTTCAAATCTATAGTTGTATTTGAGGAACTGCTCAATTATCCTGATCAAATGTACCACTGTCTCTTCTCAGAAATGAAGTAGGGGTGCTGAGTAGCTAAAATACTGAACTATGGCTGAGTATGCACACCTATAATCCTAGCACTCAGGAAGCTGAGACCATATTTGGGGCTTGAGGCCAGGAAGCATTACATGAACTCAACCTTTTATTTCTCTTCTTGACACATTCGCATTGTGTTTCTGGTCTTTTCCATGGCGTCTTCTGCAGCCTAAGAAGGTGATCAATATGAGGGCATAATGAGAGCAACAGTTGATCATTTGTACTGCTTAGAACACCATGGCCTTCCTGTGTTCAAAACAAATTCTGCTGTGCACAGAAAGGTTGGCTTCCCAGTGCTGTCAGGGTGTAGGCTACTCAGTTAAGGCATACGTTATTTAGCTTCGTGTGTACTTGCTTTGAATTCTCATCCTTCAAATAACAATGGGAATCCTGCACTCCTGGGTATATCAACATTGCACGTGTATTGCCATGGCACATGCTACCCTGCCCCTTCCAACTTCCCTAACAAAGCACACATTGAAAGATGTCAAGAATGTGCCGATGGGGTCAGCAGAACATTAACTGTTGTGAAGGTCAGTGGAGCCGTGCAACACAGGCACAGGAAGCTGGAACAGAATGGCCATTGCAAAGGCTGTCAGGTACTAAGCTAAGAAGGTTATTTCAAAGATTCTGCAAACACTTCTGTTTTTTAGGAATGTAGAGTCACAACTATCTCGAAATAAAAAGTAAAAAAAAACAGGAAGTTAGGATCAGTTTACATGATGGAGGAAGGACTTCTGAGAACTCATTCCTTCATAAACGCAACAAGAATATTGGCAAAACCAGCTTTTCAGAACTCTGGAAGCGAATAGAGACTTGTGATAACCAGAGTGCTCCTGCAAGAAAAATCATGGTTTGTTTGTTTCTAAAGGAGAAGAGGACTTGGGAGTCCACACAACTGGTCAAGTTCTTGTCAGGAAAGGAAGAGGACCTAAACTGAATCCCAGCATCTGTGTAAAATCCTGAGTATGGTTTGCACTTGGGATCCCAGTGTTGGGGAGGTGGAGACTGACGGATTCCTGGTGTTTACTGACCAGCCAGCATAGCCACCAACAGCCCGAAAACCCTATAAGAAACCCTGTCTCAAAAACTGAGGTAGAGGCTCCTGAGGAACAGCACCCTGTGTAGGACTCTGGCTTCTGTTAAAAAACAGGGAGGTCATCTTTATCAAGAAATACTATCTTAAGATGGTGTTCATATTTTTGGCATTTATAATGCTAGAATGGGAAGATCTACAGAATGAAAGTAGATTAGTGGATGTTCACAGTAGGAAGCCAAGTTGGGAAAACTGCAGCCTAATAACGAAATGGTCAGGAGGGTTTCGAACAAGGACAGAAGTGTTCCCAAAGCGATTGTTGTGATATTTCCCCAAAGATATAGGGAACCAGTCCCCTGACGCCTCCAGCTTGTGCCTCTCTTTCGTCGCCTGTCATCTACTGCTTGCACTGTTTATTACTTTTTATGTGTGCCCACGTTGTCCCTCTAAATTATTAATTTTCCAAGTCTAAGAGCTTATCTCTTCCACCATGTTCAGAGTGTGTTGTAATACACATAGTAAATCGTTAGTTAATATTTGCTCCTTAATTGTTCATCATCATGAAATCCTTTCCTGGCTGATATCCAGAGACTTGAAAACCGATGTGTTTCATTTATATGTGTATGTGTAGGGGTGTAGCGTGTGTGTGTGTGTGTGTGTGTGTGTGTGTGTGTTTGAGTACCCCAGGACGACCCCAGGACGATGTCAAGTCTCTTTTCTCAACTGCTTTCCACATTTATTTTCTGAGAAGGGTCTCTCACCGAACCTGAAGTCCCTGTATTCAACAAGGCTAGCTAACCAGTGAGCTTCTGGGATCTCCTATTTTCCCTGCATGCCTCCAAGGCTGAAATTACACGCATGCACCACACAGCCAGCCACTCCTTGCCTTTTACATGGGTTCTGGTGATCTAAACTAAGATCACCATATTTGTATAACAAGCCCTTTATGAACTGAGATACTTCCTAAGCCCCTGTGTGTATTTTAAAGTCATTCCAGGCTTCTTTTGTCAAAGTTCGTTGCATTCCCAACTCTGTAACAGCTGACATTTATCTCTTAGAACCTGCTTGTTTGTTTGTTTATTGTGTGTGCATGTTTATCTATGTGCATGCACATGTGCCATGGTATGTGTGGAAACTATAAGACAACCAGCAAGAGTCATTTTCTCCTTCTACCTTGTGGGTACCAAGACTCAAACTCAGGCTCTGTGGAAGAGCAGGAACCTTTAACTGGTGAGCCATCTCTCTAGCCACAGCCAACACTGAAAGATCACTCACAAGAAAGCTATGGAGACATCACTACTTCCGAGAATATCATTTGAGTGTATTTGGCAGGCATTGAAATTTAATTATGTGTTCTGTATTTTTATTTCCTAAATAAGATAGTTCTAGCATGAGGGCTTTAATTTTCTTTTAAAAAGGACAATTATTTATATATTTATTGGTGGAAATGAAAATTTCCCAAGTGCTTAAAACAAAATATTTCTATGTCAAGGACGTACAGCTTGAAACATCACCATGGAACAAAACTTAGCTAGTGCTAATTGCCAACATGATAAAATCGAGAATCACCTTTGAGATGGCCTCTGTGCACACATGCCCGTGAGGAGTTATCTTAAATATGGTGATTATTGTGGGAAGACCTAGCTGAACCGTGGAAGGAACCATTCCCTGGGCAGGAGGTCCTGGACTGTATGAAGTGGAGAAGCTGAGCTGAGCCATTGGCATCGTACACCCACTACTCTCTGCTACCTAACTCCAGATTCGATAAGACCAGCTGCCTCAAATGCCTGCTGCCGTGACCTGCCTACTATGATAGGCTGTGTCTCTAAACTACAAGCCAGAATGAGCCCTTCCTTCCTCGACTTGCTTTTGTCGGGGTATTTTGTCTCAGCAGTAGAAAAATAATCAAGACGTGCAGTTTAGGTAGACAAGAGAAACCTGTCCGAGGCAGTAGGATTTGAATGTGGGCGTAAATGAAAGGATAAATTCAGCTACAGAGATCTAGAGGAAGAGCATTGGGTAGGGGATGAGTCTGTGTGCTATGAAAGAAGAGACCATTGCATCTAGAGGAAGGATGGCAGATGAGACCTCAGAGAGCCAGAAGCCAGAGGAGTTCATTCCCAGTGTAATGAGAAGCCATACGACATTCTTTATTAAATTTTATTTTATGTGTATAGTGTTTTGCATTCATCTATGTATATGCACTGTGTGCATGCCTGGTGCCCTAAAATGGCCCCCTCACAAGGGGACCCTAGCTTCTGGAACTGGAGCTATGATTGGTTGTGAGCCACCATGTGGGTGCTGGGAAGTGAACCTGTGCCTTCTGCAAGAGCAACAAGTGCTCTTAGCTGCTGGAGCCATTGCTCCAGCTCAGTCATATGACTTTTTAATCAAAATGTAGTTAGTAAACGTACGTCAGCCATATGTGGTGGCGCATGCCTGTAACTCCCAAAAGGAGGAGACTGAGCCTTAAATGACCCTCCTGCCTCATCCTCCTAAGCAGCTGAGGCTACCTGCGCATCCCACTTCACCCACACAGATTCTCAGATAAGGTAAAAGTGTGCTTGAACTCAAGGCTTTTTCTGCCTCAACCTCCTCCTGCCTGCTGTGATTTGAGGCATGAGCCACCACACCCAGCAGGGAGACATTATTTTAATGGCTATCAGCGATAAGAAAACCTCCCCTCTCAAAGACATAGATGCACAGGTTGTATGTATAGTTGGGGCTGCCATTTGGCCAGAGGCTCTTTCTTCCATTCCCCTGGGGAATCCAGCAAGAGTTTTTGTTAACTTTTGCTTAGTAATTTCCTATCCTGCTTGTCTTACATAGGTTCTTGAAAACTAATTTCAAAGTGGGGTGTTAAAATATTTCTAATCCATAAATTTTAGATCATTTGGAAGATTCTAGACATGTTTTTAAAGGTTCAGGTATAGAGATTTTATTACTGACTTATGTCATTTCTGAGAAAAGAAAAAAGAGCTGTGTCATAGGTTTCCTAACATCCATTTCCATGAGTGGCCGACTTGTCGTGTGAGCTTACCCTTAAGAGCTGTGAAGTTTTTGAGAAAAGCACCAGATAATGCTTTTTACTGATATCTTACTGACAGTTTACTGGCAGTTATCATCAAACAGGAAAGTTGGCTCAAGGCAAAAGTTGTCATAGTACATCTGTAGAAGACTAGCAGAAGCCAGTATGGATTGGATAATACCAGAGCTAAAAAATGCAGGTTTTGAGAATTTGGTGTCTGAGAAGAAGTCAGTCAAAAATCATGCATTAATCTGTCCATTTTCACTAAAACAATAGTATTTATTTATTTATTTGGCATGTGTGTGGGCAACTTGTGTCTGTCCTTCCACCATGAGTTCTGGGCATCAAACTCACGTTGTTGGGTTTGACAGCAAACACCTTTACCCACTAAGCCATATTCACAGCCCCTAAAATACACACACACACACACACACACACACACACACACATACTGTATAGCCCTGTTTGATCTCTGGAACTCTCTATGTAGACTATGCTTTGAATTCAGAGACCTACCTGCTTCTACCTCTGGGGATAAAGATACTTACCTCCACCCCAGATACCTAAAACAAGTTTGAAAAAGTCAACCAATCACCCCTCTAAGATTCAGGAAACATTTTAGAAGTGGAGCAGAAAAAATCTCAGAGTCAGACGTTGGGGAAGGCTGTTGAGAAACAGCATCTCTTGGATGTGAACGGGCCATTGCACTTATGAGTTCAGGGCAGCTGTGAGTTTCCTGCAGAAGATCTGCACAAGATTGGACCCATCACTAGTTCATCATGCGTTGGGGAGGGGCTCATGAGGCCCCACCCCTTGCTGAGGGACTATGGAAAGCTAGTAATGCTGGGGAAGGGGTACCACTTTATTTTTCAGTGGTGTAGCCATTGACAAATTGACCTTATTCTAGTCAATAACTCCCAATTCATGATCCTGCAAGCATTCATAATCAAATTCAGTGGATTCTTCCCACACAAAAAAGAAAAAGACATCAAAGTAGAAAAGAGTTGGCTGGGAAGAAGAAAGGTCCCAACAAAAGAAAGAGGAGAGAAGAGGGTAGATGATAGAGTGTCTTAATTAGGGTTTCTATTGCTGTGAAGAGATGTTATGGCACAGCAGCTTTTATAAAGGAAAACGTTTGGGTGGCTAACAGTTTCAGAGGTGTAGTTCATTATCATCACAGTAGGAAGCATGGAGGCATGCAGGCAGACATGGTGCTGGAGAAGGAGCAGAGAGTTCTACATCTTGATCTGCAGACAGCAGAAGGAAATTGTGTGTCATACTAGGACTAGCTTGAGCATATAAAACCTCAAAGCCCACCTCCACAGTGACACATTTCCTCAAATAAGGCCACACCTACTCCAACAAGGGCACTCCTCTTAATAGTGCCACTCCATATGGGTCAAGTATTCAAACACTTAAGTCTCTGGGGGCCATTCTTATTCAAACAACCACATAGAGTGAGTAGACATAATAAAAATTCAGTATATACATGTGTGAATAAAAATTATAAAAATAAAATAAATAGCAGAAAAATAATCCTTTATCTTCAACTCTCTTTGTATCACTAATTAGGCAGAAGACAGATCATAGAATGTTCATTAGTGTGCTACCAAATACCTTCTATAACTTTTTACCTTGTGTTTATTCCAATATGATTTCATCTGGATAAAAATATCCTTTTTGATGACCACTCAGTGTACCTGGCCTGATGACAGCTCTGGTGCTAGAGACTAATATTAGAGACAATGACCAAGTTAAGAAGAACAGTCAAGGGAAAGAACAAACAGCATACCTTGCTAGTTAAGGTGACATTTTCATCCTTTTCCGTCTGTCATTTGGAATCAGGGCATTGTTACACTCAATTCAGGGCAAATGGTCTTAGCAGCTACTTTTAGGTGCAGGAAACAGGGAGAATAATCCAGGAGGAATAAAATATACACCACAGATTCCTTAATTTAAAAACTCTGATTTTTTACTCTATTTTTTGCCAACTTACAAGTCAGAAATAATAAACTTCCTGAAATGTCACCATTTACATATATTGTACATTGATAGAATTTATGTGTATTAAAACAAATTTTTCATTATAGTAACTCTTTGTGTGAGTGTGTGTGCATGTGTGTGTATGTGTTTATATGTTTTGCATGTGTGTGTAGAGGACAGAGGTCCTTGTCGGGTGTCTTCCTCTATAACTCTCTACTTTATATTTTGAGACAGTGCACTTTACCCATCAACCCATCTCCCTAGTCCTCATGAAAAAGATTCTTATCACTGACTCCTACTAATAATTTACTCTAATGAGAGTTTAACTTATTATCTCGTAGGACTCTGACTTAGTGGTATCAGGCTCTCAAAATGGTTAATATTTCATTTGTTATGATTATCAGTTATTTTCATCTCACAGTTACAAAATTAGCTAATGGTAAAGCATAAATCAAAGCAAGAGTCAAGAGTCAGTGAGTCCGACTTTAGATGGAGGTAAAGGCTGAGAGCATGAACTAATTACGTTAACTTAAAACAGGCTGAGCAGAAAGACATGCTCAGAAAACCAGTGACATCCTTTCCTAAAACCAACGTAAAACCCACTGTAGATAAGGACTAGAATTAGCATTTAAAAGTTCAGTTCTATTTTCCTCATCATGTGCAAATTTATGAAAGACAAAGGGAGAAGAGAAAGAGATTTTCCTGGTTTTGCTTTTTGGGTTTTGTGACAGGGTCTTGTATGTAGCCAGGCTATCTTTGAACTCACAGTCTTTCTGCCTCCATTTCCCCAGTGCTGGGGTTCCAGCTGGGGTTACAGGTTGGGCCACCATTCCCCGTGGACATTTCCCTTTTAAGCATTTATAAACTATAGTAAACAAAAGGGCATGTGGTTCATAACAACTTGTAGAATTTTCTACCTCATAAAGATGCTTTTTCTCAAATGTAAAGGTTTAAATTATTATCATCTGGGCCAGAGAGATGGCTCAGTGCTTAAAAGCGTTCACCACCAAACCTGAAGACCTGAATTGGATCTCTGAGACCCACACCAGGGAAGGAAAGAACAAAATCCCACAAGTTGTCTTGTGACCTCTATATGTGTGCTTGGGCAAAACAAAACAAAATAAAAACCTTTGCCTATAGAAATGTTTGCCCCCTGGTGGTGAAGTTATTTTTATTATTATTTTATGTTAAAAAAAAAAAACCTCCAGAATCTTGGCACTAAAGTGCTTTCTGTGGTAAGCAAAAGTAATAATGACATATCCTAGATTGGAGGTAGAGAGTTGAAGCTGTGCACTGTGGCTTGGAAACTTGGGTGAAACAGAGCAGTCATATTTGGGCAGGGAGGTAAAATGTCCCTGATTTTACTTGAACTCAGTGTTCCTTAGTCTATTTTTCTTTGCTTCCATGTTAGCCATGTTGCTAATTTAGTATTGTAAAGAATGCCGTCTCCCTTTAGTGGATTTAATAATAAGGATTTATGAGACATGGGATCTCTATACATCCTCTAAAGTCTTAGCTGGGGCCTGTTGATTGAGGTGAACGGTAATGTTGTTCTGTTCTTTGTACTCTGATTTGGCATCACAAACAACATCAGAGGCCAACGGCAGAATGCCAAACCCAAGCTGTTCAGCCTGAGAAAATGGACGATGAAGAGGTTTGCTAAAATTTCTTTTGAAGACTAATTGGAGCCTTTGTATGTGAGGGAAATACAACAACAGCTGCACCCAGGCTGAACTGAGGACCTGGTAGAGAAAAATAAGTTGCTCAAAGAGGGGAAATAAGGTTCAAATCACAGAGTGATTTGAATAAGTAGCTGCAGACCTTTATAAATAAAATGACAGTACTGGAGTCATATGATAGGAAAGAAGACGTCTTTTTTGAGTTACCAATAAGAAGTGTTTATTGATTCCTGTTATATTATTATGGTGTGGGTCCTCCTCCTTTTGGTTCACTGTTCTGGGGTTATTTATTCTATTTTTTCTTTTTTATTGATTTTTATTGAGCTCTACATTTTTCTCTGCTCCCCTC
>LOJH01035106.1:0-18701 GCA_001685095.1 Ellobius talpinus | reverse complement strand
GTGTGTGTGTGTGTGTGTGTGAGAGTGTGTATGTGCACACCTGTGCCTGTGTGTGCATATGAACGTGAGTGCGTACCTGTCATGTATGTCTACATAGTATGCTAAATGTGGGGAGGGGCATAATGATCAGATGGAACTATTGGGCAAGGCTCTTCTTTCTCTGTCTTAAAGGGGAATCTATAACCTTGTTGAAGTGGCATTTGTGGCTAATGGGTATACCCAAGTCCACTCCATAGCCAGGTGTCTGGCATCTAGAGACCCTCAGTGGAGGGATTCACCTGCCCTGGGGGCCAGCCTGGGTCTTGGGAAGCCTCCATGGCCTACACTTGTGGCTGGCTCCAGCATTGCCAGTTATGCACTGCCAGCTATAGCGAGAGGCAACTGTGCACTGCCAGCTGTGAGCCGAGCCAGCTGTGCACTGCCAGCTGTGGGCCAAGCCAGCTGTGCACTGCCAGCTGTGAGCCGAGTCAGCTGTGCACTGCCAGCTATGGGCCAAGCCAGTGTGCAATGCCAGCTGTGCACTGCCAGCTATGGGGAGAGCCAGCTGTGGGCTGAGCCCCTGTCTCCCACCTGCTTCTGAGGGCCTGTGCTGTTGCTCTGCTCACTCGGTTTCCACTGCAGGTGCGGACCGGCCTCCTGATGAACCTCATGGGCGTCCTGTTGCTCAGCCTGGCCATGAACACCTGGGCACAGACCATCTTCCAGCTGGGTACCTTCCCAGACTGGGCCAACACCCACTCTGCCAACATCACCGCCCTGCCACCCACCTTGACCAACAACACAGTTCAAATCCTTTGAGCTCTGCTAGGGACTTCCCTTTGTGCTGGGCCTTCCCCAAGGGCTGTTGCTGTCACTTGCTGCTAGGACCCTACAAGCTGATCGAGCAATTCTTTTCTGTAATCTAACTGGAGGCAGCAAGCAAGGATGCATGCCCTCCAGTGGTCCACTCGGGCCTCAAGCTCACTGTCTGCGACATTTTCTCTCTCTTTCTCATGCATCTCAACACCAGCTGTCGCCTGGATCTGCTGCCTGAGGAACAGGCTTTTCTCACGAAGCTGGTCTGTGGTCAGGGTGCAGGCAAGTCCACTTCAGCCACGAGGGACAAACCTGAAATGGCTTTTGTCTTGCACACCTGGGATCGGGGGGCTATCCCTGCCTATGGCTGCCACTGGCTTTAGGTCTCTGAAGACATGACCACTCTGCTGGGGGAGGCATTGTGGCTACAAAGTTCTAGGCCAGATGTTACAGCTGTTTACTGCAGACTGGATTCTGCCCCTTTTCGGTTTAGCCATCTCCCCTGTAGACACCCAGCAGTTGGAGGTTGTCTTCCATTCCCTGAGGCGGAGGGAGGACACAGGCCTCTGGGAATCTCTTCACTGCCTCTCCAGTCCTCCAAACAACATCACGGGGGTTTGAGAAACCCTAGCTCAAGTGTCTACCCAAGATTCTTAGGGTTCTCTCTTCTCATCTGATTCCCTTAGGCCAAAGCTCTAGGTAAAGCCCTGCTGGGCCCTCATTATCCATCTAGGACCCTCCCATCTGCGGTCCTTGCAGTGGGCTCTGTGGCTGAAGGCCGGCAGCTGCTCTTTACCCTCACAGCTGGGTTTGGCCTCTCAGCTCCCACCCCACATGGTCAATATGTCTAAATTGCAAAGGTCACAGTCTTTATGGGTGAGAGAAAAATCTGAAGATCAGTCAAGGCCTTGAAGAAAACCATGGCATGTCTGCAGATGGAGACCCCAAGGTAGCCTGCCAGCAGAGGCTGGAGCCAGGAAGCAGGCAATTGCTGTTCTTGCTCCCAGCTCAAGCTTCGGGCATTCTGTGAACAGTACAGGGTGGGGACAGCGGGCATCTTGGAACCCTGCTGACACCCGAGGGCAGAGCCTTCACTTTCTTCCGAGGGTGGGCATCCCAGGGATGGACACTTTCTGATAAGGCACAAATGAGTCAGAGTGCTTTCCCAGAGCTGAGGGGCCCCTGAACCGAGGTGATACTACCAGACTGAATCAGCTCCAGCTCTCCAGGGATGGATGATGGTGTCCCTCAGGGGATAGGGACAGACCACACACCAAGAAGCCCACAGCCTTGTGACTACAAGATTCACGATTTCTGATACTGCTGATCAAAAATGCGCTCAAATAAAGAATGTTGGTCAATGCCAGATTTGATGATTCTTAGTCTCTCAAAACAAAACCCCAGATTCCTGGTCTAGAACTTCTGCAAAACTGACTTCCGGCTTGCTTTTCTGCACGGTCTCCCCTATGCACACTCAAACTTCTGCAGCTGTCAGAGTGCTGTGGCATTTATTTTTACGATTTACTCTTTTCCTTTGGTTTTTCGAGACAGGATTTCTCAGTGTAATAGCCCTGGCTG
Source organism: Ellobius talpinus (assembly GCA_001685095.1). NCBI lineage: Eukaryota > Metazoa > Chordata > Mammalia > Rodentia > Cricetidae > Ellobius > Ellobius talpinus. Next base: position 16,328 of record LOJH01035106.1, on the reverse strand, counting down.
TCCTGGAACTCACTCTGTGGACCAGCTGCCCTCTAACTCACAGAGATTCACTTGCCTCTGCCTCCCAGAGTTCTGGAACTAAAGGCATGCGCCACTACTACCCAGAACATTTATTTTTTTTTGTTCATTACACTTCTCACCTTGTGCAGTATAAACAAAAGCCATTCTCTGGCTCCCTGATGGGACTCAGATGTCCGAGCCAGGCGCTGGCACATAGCCAGTGCTTAGTAAGTACTTGACCCATGAACTGACCAAAGATTTGAACATGCCCTCCATCCTTTCTTTACTCCTCAGCTTGACCCATTCAGCAGGCACTTAACCCGTGATGTGCTGACTCAAATGTAGAAGAAAGAGGAAGTGGTGGGGCAGTAAACATAGATACAATGAATGACAGTCATCATTTAAGTGACCACATGATGGGCTGACTCTAGCCGTGGGTTTCAGGCGGATTTCTCTGAGGAGGTGGCAATGGGTTGAAGCCAGCCACAATGACTGAACACTCGTAGCTCTGCGGAAAGGAGAATATGGGGGTGGTGGGAAGTCCAGAGGAGGATGGAACAATGACCTCAGTTTCTGGGCTATCAACTGGGCCTTGAATGCCCGACTTCTGTGCCTTCCAGCAGGAGCTGTCCTTACCTCTCCCAGGACTAGTCTCCGGGTGTCACTGATCCCCTATACAGATCTGGCTGTGCACAGGGCCCTGACAGAGGCACTCACCAAGGTGATGTGGGAATAGGAAAGACTGAGTCACACAAAATGCACTAGGCCTCATCTGTGGCCTGCCAAGAGTGCCAGAAGTCAGGAAGGGCGAACAAGTCAATGCCAGCCTGGTTTGTCATCTACAGTGGCTCAGTAACCCACCCAGCACGGTGGCCTTGGTAGTGATTGGCTGACTGACACCTCGACCTTTGGGCAGAGCTCTGTGGAGGCCCCAGTACCCCAGCACCTCCCAGAACATGAGCAAAGGCCCTGTGGCATTGCTGGTGGCTGCCTAAATATGACAACTTGGCTAGGACAAGAATGACCCCAGTAGTCACTAACCCTCTGGGGTCCCTCTTCAGGTGACTACCCAGGTCCCAGCCTGGACCTTGGTAAGCAACTGCATTCAGAACAGGAGTTGAAGATCTTAGTTCTAATTTATTTAATGTTTTTGCCCTATGGTTTGTGGCTGACAGGAATTGTAGAGACTGAAATCACAGCTGGTGAAGGCCATTGCATATCACCGAAGAGAAAAGAGAAGAAGATGTGCCTTAGGGGGCTCACAGTTGAGACTTGGTGAAGCCCCCACCTGGCGGGATGAAGCGCATGGGAGACTAGCAAGTTGAGAGTGGAGAAAGAATGGCAGTTGTTATTAGAAGACCAGCATCTGCTGAAGACACCCCTAGCCCCACTCCCATCCATTCTTCTCAGGCCCTCCCTTCACTTATTGGACCAGGCCCACCCCTGTCCTAAGGGCAATCTTCTTTACCCCAAGCCATTGACCTCAGTGTTAATCTAATCAAAAACACCCTCACATTAAGAGCCAGAATAATGTTGAACCACTATTGGTATTAAGACTTGGCCAAGTAGGCACATACAATGCCACATGCTCCACCAGAACACACAGAGCCTTCCTGTGGCCTTTCCAGGTCACTCCTAGGCACAGGGAAGGGAGGAGGAGTGGGGTGGAAGGAACAGACCCCACAGTCATGGTGCATGCCTCACCCTGTCAGAGTGCTCCCCAGCCACACGGGATGTGGCTCACCCCATCAGAGTGCTCCCCAGTCCCGCAGCACATGGCTCACCCCATCAGAGTGCTCCCCAGCCCCACGGCACATGGCTCACCTTGTCAGAGCACTCCCCAGTCCCATGGCACATGACTTATTACCCCATCAGAGTGCTCCCCAGCTCCACAACACATGGTTCACCCCATCAGAGTGCTCCCCAGTCCCACAGCATATTGCTCACTCTGTTAGAGTGCTCCCCAGCCCCATGGCACATGGCTCACCCCATCAGAGTGCTCCCCAGACCCATAGCACATGGCTTATTACCCTGTCAGAGTGCTCCCCAGCTCCACGACACATGGCTCACCCCATCGGAGTGCTCCCCAATCCCGCAGCACATGGCTCACCACGTCAGAATGCTCCCCAGTCCCACAGCAGTGCCTGTCAAGGCTTTCTTCTCTCTCCTTTGCCTCCAGTTAGACACTTGTTACCAAACTTCAGTGTCAGGAATGACACCGCTGAATGTGGGTTTCTGTCTTTCTTGGGAAACAAAATGCCAAGCTGGGTGTGGTGGTGCACACCTGTCTTCCTAGGGCTTGGGAGACTGAGACAGGACGGTCAGGAGTTAGGCATGTCAGGATAGTCTGGGCTACATAGTAAGAGCCTGACTCCAGATATAAGCAACTGAAGTAGCAGAGACAGCAGCTGAGCAGCTGGTGTGGGGATCATTGTAGCAGGCTTTGTTGGATTGCCAGCCCCCAAGTCATGACACAGGGACTTATTATTAATTATGAATGCTCAACCTTAGCTTAGGTTCATTACGTCAGCTCTTATAACTTACTTTAACCTGTTTCTTTTCATCTATGTTTTACCTTGGGACTTTTTACCTTTCTTTCATTCTGTATGTCCTGCTTTCCTGAGTCCTCAGTGTCTTGGCTGTCTGGTGGCTGCTTGACTGGCTGTCTGGCTAACCAGCTTGCCCGCCCCTGGCATCTTCTCTCTATCTCCCTCATTCCCCCTCAAGCCTAGATTCCTCCTCCTACTTATTATCTCTGCCTGCCCCCATCCCTCTCCTGCCTACCTATTGGCCATTCAGCTTTTTATTAGACCAATCAGGTGCCTTAAGCAGGCAAGGCAAAACAAATGCAACACATCTGTACATAATTAAATAAATGCAACATAAACAATGCAACATATCTTTATATAGTTAAACAAATGTATCATAAACAAATCAACATATCTTTGCATAGTTAAACAAATAGTCTATTCCACAATAGGTTATACCATAAACACCCCCTCGCCCCAAGTCCCACCTCTGTGTACTGTTTCTCTCTGCTTTCCACTCAGCCGCCTTCATGGCCTATAAGGGAGTATGACCTCATGACTCCACAGTCTGAGCTGGAAGGTCTGTCTCAGGCCCAGTGGTCACTGTCTCTGGCTGCCCAGAGCAGCACTGCCCACAGCACTTTCTGAAGTGATGGGGGGTGGCTGCCATTTATTTGCCCACCTAACTTTTAGGTCACAGCTTGAGGGACTCCCCTCAGGCACTTGCAGTGATACAAAAATAAATATAAATTATCCTGTCATATTATCTTCTGTATTTCTTACATGGTAAACAGGTCATATCTGGGATACATTCAGTGGGACAAATACTTTATTATAAGGGATTTCAGGGCGGGCAAGATGGCCTAGCAGGTAAAGGCGCTTACTGCCAAGCTTTCTGACCTGAGTTCAATCCCTAGGACCCACATAGTGGAAGGATAAAACTAACTCTTCAGATTGTTCTTGGACTCACACACACACACACACACACTAATAAAATGGTTTTCAGTTTTTTGTTTTTCTTTTTTTTCCTTTGAGACAGTGTTTCTCTGTAGCTTTGGAACCTGTCCTGGAACTAGCTCTTGTAGACCAGGCTGGCCTCACAGAGATCTGCATGCCTCTGCCTCCCGAGTGCTGGGATTAAAGGTGTGCACCACCACTACCCTGCTGGTTTTCAGTTTTTATGTTGTTACCAGAAACTTCTATGGCTCTTGCTGGTGGCTCCCATTCTGATTCTGTTAGGTTGTCTCTGATAAGGTGTGTGTGTGTGTGTGTGTGTGTGTGTGTGTGTGTGTGNCTGTAGCTTTGGAACCTGTCCTGGAACTAGCTCTTGTAGACCAGGCTGGCCTCACAGAGATCTGCATGCCTCTGCCTCCCGAGTGCTGGGATTAAAGGTGTGCACCACCACTACCCTGCTGGTTTTCAGTTTTTATGTTGTTACCAGAAACTTCTATGGCTCTTGCTGGTGGCTCCCATTCTGATTCTGTTAGGTTGTCTCTGATAAGGTGTGTGTGTGTGTGTGTGTGTGTGTGTGTGTGTGTGTGCATATGGGTGCACTAATGTGAGTGCCTGTAGAGGCCAGAGACAACCCTCAGCAGCTGTCCCCTGACCACATTGAACTTCAAGACAGTTCAGTCGGGCTAGCCAGCCAGCAAGCTCCAGAAACCCCACTGTTTCCACCTGCCCAGGTTGGACTATGAGTATACACCACCATTGCTGGCTGCCTTTTCTCCATGGATTCTGGGGCTAGTACTCAAGCTCTCGTGCTTACACAGTAAAGACGTTAGAGTTTGAGCCATCTCCACAGCCTGCTGGGAAGGTTACAGACACCCGGGCATTCTCAGCATGTGTGCTGCAGCCACCTTCTCCCCACTGCACTAAAAAGCACCAGGACACAACGCACTGTGGGGCTGTGAGTTGAGTGGCCCTGGAAACAGCCGAAGACTCTCTACTTCCTCTTCATCTCGTGCCTCTGATTCCTTTAAGATTAAACTCCCACACCCAGCCCATCCCTGTTGACTTCTGGTGACTCAAGCCCCTCCGGATACTGTGGGCCTTGAGGCCAGGCCAGCCTTGCCTGAGTAGAGGTGACTATGCACATATGCCAAAAGAACCCCCAATTATCTCCTGCCTTTTGCTCCCCTGGCTCTGTTCTCCAGCTCCCTTTCAGTCACCAGAGGTTCCCCAAATGATCTCTGTTTCCTAACCAACCAGCTACAGAGCTGGGCAGAGGCTGGCCATGGTTTATGGGATGCAGTCCCAAACCCTGATGAGACCCAAGCTGGGGTGTGGAGATTGGGTTGGGGAGTATGGAGGACATCTGGCCTGAGCAGTCAAGTCTTAGCAGCCTGGATTTCACCCAGTTAAGGCTGGAACCCAAAGGGAAGGGTTTATGGTGTGAACATTTATGTACTGCCTGCTGAATACTTTGTATTTCCAAACCCATGGAGTAGGTGCTTTGTTCTCATGTAGCAAATGCTGCCAAGACTTCAGAGAGGAACAGCCCTAGCTCAAGGTCACACAGCACAGCGGTGTGAAAGTCTGCATTTGCTTGTAGATCTGTTGTCTCTACAAAGAGGCCAGCTGAATAGCTCCTTGAAGTCCACTAGACAGCAGAGGACCCAAGCCTCCTATAAGACTGGCCAGCAAAATAAAAGTGTTAATGTCTCTCCGCTCCCGCTCCCCGTGTGTGTGTGTGTGTGTGTGTGTGTGTGTGTGTGTGTGTGTGTGTATTTTTCTGTCTGTCTGTCTGTCTGTCTGTTCCCTCTCTTTCCTTCCCTGTTTACTATTTCCTTCTTTCCTGGCTTTAAAACCTTGGTCATTTTGGCACTGAAGTGTGAATGTCCCATGGGGATACCTGGTACCCAGGCAACTTGATGTGAACTCTGGGAGAGTAGCAGCCCCATAAGACCTGAAGATTGACTGCTGCTGGGCTCTACTGTGTGCCAAGTCTTTTCTTGGGCATGAGTGGGAGTGGATGAGTGGGGAGCTGGTACCTGTGAAGGCTCCTGGATTCCTGGAGGGGTTCACGACTTTCTGAAGGTCTGGTTGCTGGTGTCTCCCTCAATTATGTTCTATGGAAGTCCCTTTCCCTATCAGGCCTGAGCCCATGACTCAACAGGATATCCTTATAAGGGAAGAAGGCTGGCTGTCAACTCTGTTCTTTGTGTGTGTGGGGGGGAGGGGGCAATCCCATGACGCAGGAGGCCTCTTGGGCCAAGTCCTGGCATAGACAGTGATGGTGGACTGTTGCTGGGGAGAAGTCTCTGCATGGCAGGTGGGGATGGGCTGGAGTTATCCCCCAATCACCACAGGGACTCATGCAACTATTGAGCACCTACAGTTTTCAATACAGGCTGCGTTTATTATTCTCTTTCCGTGTCTGAACGTGGTGGCTAAGAACAGCACAGTGTGGCCTTAGCAGGTCCCTGTGGGTCTCCTGTGGGTTTTCATCCCCAGAATCAAGGATTAGTTTTTTCTGGGAGGCTTAACTATGGGAGGAGGGACAGGGAAGCAGAGTGGAGCTCTTAATCTGGTGTTACTGTGAATGAGCTGCATGGTTTCCCTGAACCTCAGTTTTTTCCTCCATGAAATGGGATAATTCTACCTTCCTGCCCCCAGGATCGCAGGCAATGCTTGGAAAATATGTCTCCTCTCACCCTCCTCCTCCCACCCTTGGCTGCTCTTGATTGCCTTTTGGGAGAGGATGAGACAGCTGGCCCAGCCCCCAAGAGTTGGGCCCCTGGCTGGGCAGGATGAGGCAGCCAGGAGGGTCTGATTAAAGGGACGAAAGCAGAAGCGACGGACGTTCCAATACCCACACTTCTTCCTCTCCACCTGCAGTGGCTGTCACGGCAGCTGCCTGAACGCAGCTTTCAAAGACCATGAGGGACAACAGAGGAGCCGCGGAACACCTCATCAGGTTGGGGTAGGTTTGGGGATTGGGACACCAGGGGCACAGGCAAGAAAAGTCAGCAGCCCCTTGAAACGGGCATGAACTCCAGCCTCAAGTCTTTCCCCTCACCGCTGAGACCACCAATGAACCCTCCCCTTTCTGGCCTCAGTTTCCTCCTGGTCGGATGGAAATAACAGCCACGGCTGTAAGGCTGTGTGGGAACAGAACGGGAGGGGTGTGCAGAGGATGCCGTTCAGAGAGAAAGCTATGACACTCCCTGCCGCTGATAATACCCGGCTGACTGAGCACCTGACATGGCTTCCGGTTCTTAAAAGCATGTATGCTCCTTGACATTATTTCAGTTCCCTGTTCCCAAACGAATCATGCTGCCTGTAGTGTGTAGTATGTATGTCCTGGGGGGGGGCAGGAAGGGGGTACAGGGGTTGAAGACTCCCGGGTGTGCAGCAGTGACAAGCGCCTATAGGGGGCGCACTCCGACGTAAAGCCCTGGAGGCGGTGGATGTCCAGTTCCACCCAGCCACCTGCAGTAAAGACAGCAGTGATAAACCAGATGTCTGTGTTTCATATCTGACCTGTAACAGGAATTCTGATTGGTCTCAATAATAAAAACCCAGAATCAGATATAGGGGTTAATGCTGAAGGTTAGAGAAGCAGAGCGGCCAGCATCTAGAGAGTTCTTCACCTCTACCAATGCTCAGACCAAAGGGGCGGCCCCATCCTCAGATTGCCTTGAGCTCCTGTCTCCTCCTGCCTCATATTCCTCCCTCCACCCACTCATATCACTCCTGCCTCCACCTCCCTAGCCGCTGAGATTAAAGGTGTGCTGGGATCACCTTTGTGTGAACGCTGTTTCTCTTATAGACTGGATCAACTTCATGTAGATCAGGGTGGCCTTGAACTAACAGAGATTCATCTGTCCCTTGACTCCTGAGATTAAAAGTGTGTGCCACCACTGCCTGGCCTCTAGTGGCTTAGCTCTGTACTCTTATCTTCAGGCAAGCTTTACTTGTTAAAACACAAACAAAATATTGCCACACTGACCCCTAAATCCAGCTGTGTTGTAACTTCCTTTCTGCTGTCACTAGTGTGAGCGCCTAGGAGGTCAAAGTCAGTCTGCTTCCCCTACTGCTGCATCTCCAGCTAAGCTCACAGTAATCGCTGAACAGATATTCGTTGAGGGCTGGAGAGACAACTCACTCAGTAAAGTGCCTGCTGCACAGGCTCGGGGACCTGATGTCAATGCCAGAACACATGTGAAAAAGCAAGGCGTGAGAGAATGCACCCGCGAACCCGGCTCTGGCTGCAAGCCCAGCTCTGGGGAGGTGGAGACAGCTCCCTAGGTCTTGCTGGTCAGCCATTTAGGTAAATTGGTGAGCACTGGGCCAGTGAGAGACCTCACCTCAGAAAAATGTGATGGTGGGCCCGTGAGACATCTCAGTCAGTAAAAGTGCTGACACCAAGCCAGAGACCCAAGTTCAATCCTTAAAACCCATGTGATGTAGAAGGCAAGAAACAGATCCTGCGAGTAAGTCGTCCTGTGACTCTTACAAGTTGTCCTCTGACTTCTGTACGCATGCACACACATGCACACACGCACACATAAGCAAAGACATACACACAGAGAGAGACATGCAAGCACCCACAAACCCCCACATAGCCACATGTGCACATTCCCATGCATGCACACGCATGTACACACATGCACACACATGCACAGAGGCATGCAAGCATGTGCACACAAAATTAAAATGTAATGAAGAAATCGAAGGGAAGAATGAATTTACACACATGTGTAATACACAGTAAATAAAAAATAAATAAGTGTGATTTCAGTGACTAATATAGGTCTGGTTGAAGAGAAAAGGTCCCCAAGAGACCAACTGGTACCTTTCCTTGCCTGTAAATGATGGAGGGGACACTGAGATCTGTAAAGAACATGAATGGGACCAACAGTGAGTCACACGGACTGCGTGGGAAAGGAGTCATTCTCTCTTCTTGCTACATTCTGTCTTTCAGCCATGTTTATTCCCCCTCCACAACTTAACCTGCTGCTCTCAGAGCCTGCAACCATGGCCTCAGTCCAGACACCCAGCCCCACATACTTAAGTACTGGAGACATTAGGCTGTTGACTGACAGCCCTGTAAAGACTTCCTGGGGAAAGCTCTGATTGTTTCAGCTTGTATTACCCCCGCCCCCATGGGTGGAATATTCTGATTGGTCTATCTGAAGGTAGCCTGTCCCTGTGGCTATAAGCGTAGGTTCTGCCAGCAATCTGGCTGCTGGGACAGAGGACACCCACCCCCTCCTGACACAAAGCTCCCCTATTTCCTTGTGTGCAGATGGAAATTCTGGCGTTTGGGGAGCTACAAGGTGCTTGTCCCGCTGCAGACTGCCTGGAATGCTTTCTCCCGGCCCGTCCCAACCAGCTGCAGTGAACTTCTGACACAGCTGCTCCTGTGTGCTTCCCTGGCCGGTGTCATCGCAGGCCTGCTTCATCACTGGCTGGTCTCTTCACAGCTTTATCCTCAGGGACCCCCTGCCCTAGTGACCACTGTCTGTGGTCTCCTGGTCTTCCTGAGCCTGGGCCTGGTGCCCCCCATCCGCTGCCTGTTTGCACTCAGTGTGCCTACCCTGGGCTCCGAGCAGGGCCGCCGGTTACTCCTGTCCTACAGTGTAGCCAATCTGGCTGTTGCCGTGGTGCCCAATGTCTTAGCCAACGTGGGTGCAGCCGGACAAGTGCTGAGCTGTGTCACTGAGGGCTCGTTGGAGAGTCTGCTTAATACCACTTACCAGCTGGGCCTGGCATCCCAGGTGCTGGGCCCAGCCAGCCAAGCAGGCAGTCAGAGCCTGGCGTTTGAGGCACAGGGCAACAGCTCAGCCTTCCGCCTTCACATGCATACGGCCGCTCAGCAGATCCTGGAGGACTTCTCCGGCCTGGAGTTCCTGACCCACGCAGCACTGGGGACCCAGCGGGTGGTCACCGGGCTGTTTATGCTGGGCCTCCTGGGACAGTCCGCCTGGTACCTTCACCGCTACCTTACTGACCTGCGCTTTGACAACATCTATGCCACCCGGCAGCTGGTTCAGCAGCTGACCCAGGCTGGTGCCACACATCTGCTGGCGTCTCCACCTCCCTGGCTGCTCCAAGCAGCCCAGCCAAAGCTGTCGCATGAGGAATTGCTGAGCTGTCTTCTCAGGCTGGGGCTACTGGCTCTGCTCCTAGTTGCTACAGCTGTGACAGCAGCCACAGACTATGGGGCCTTCCTCTTGGCGCAGGCAGCTGTGACCTGGGCTCAGAAGTTGCCCACTGTCCCCGTCACTCTCATGGTCAAGTATGACGTAAGTGCGCGGAGGGGAACGCTCTCGGAATTATTCAGGTGGGCGGAGTCTGTTCAGTCCTGGGCTTTGGTCTATGTTTGCTTCTTTGAGTCATCATCTTGGGATATGCCTGGGAGTCATAGACAGATGGTGCGGAGGCACGGAGAACAAGAAAACAGAAATGGAACACAGGAAGGGGCCAGGGCAAGGTGCGGCCACAGACACCCCCCCAGGGACTGCTTTCTCCAGGGTGGTCCCACCTCCTACTTTTTCACCTCCTTCCCACAAGGCCTTTGTGTTGTAGATCCATCAATGAATCGAATCATCGGTTAGTACAGAGCCCCCATAATCTGATCCTCCCTAAAAACACCCTCACAGATACACCCAGAGTGTACATTGCTGACCATTCTATCAACCTGATGAGATTGTCACAACACCAAAGCATTGATTGGTGGAACTTTTTTTTCCTCTCTAAAGACAGGGTTTCACTTGAGAGACGTGAAACTCGATAAAGCAGACCAGGCTGGCCTCAAAATCACAGAGAGCTCCACCCACCTCTGCCTCCTCAGTGCTGAGATCAAAGGTGTAGGCTACCACCCTGGTGTACCCAGTGAGTGGGTGGAACCCAGGCCTTCCTGCATGCTAGGCAGTCACTCTACTGTCTGAGTCATTGATACATCCCCAGCTTTAAAAGTTTTCTCCAAAGTACTTTGGGTAACATTTGTGTAGTGCCTCTTTGCTGGCTACTGAGTTACAGTTGTCCCACCCTTGACCCATTCTGTAGATGGCAGGGATAGGGACTGGCCCGATGGCGCCTCTGACTCAATCCTTTTTTCTGTTTTGAAGGCCTCATATAAACTCCTAGGCTTCATCCTCTTCGTCCTCAACCAGTCTCCGGTGGAGAGCAAGTTTGCCTCAGCACAGCGCTCCTTCCAGTGGGAGCTATACTCCATGCCCCGCGACTGCCACCTACCTCAGGCTCAACCGCCCCGAGTCAGAGCCGCGCTGACCGCGGGCGCCCTGCAGCTGCTAGCGGGTGCCACCTTAGTGCTGCAGGCCTATGCTTGGCGCCTGCGGCATGCCATCGCCGCCTCCTTCTTCCCTGTCCAGGAAGCCAGGAGAGTTAGCCACTTGCAGGGCCGGCTCCAGAGGAGACAAGATCCCAGTGACCATCTGAACAAACAGGCCTGCGCCACGGGCACCTGGGGACCCAGGGAGCCCAGGCAGGGGACGAGTGCTCCAGAGTCACAGGGGCTTAAGTCACTTGACTCCTCTTTGGACTCCATTTGACCTTGGGTAGAACATTGCCCACCTCCTACCCTCGGTTTCCTTGTCTACATAATGATGGTGCAATCTGCTTTTTCACGTGACATGTGCTTGAAATCATGGCGAGTGAAAGGCCTGGATGAGCCGGCAAGGCGCCCTTACAGACAAGGTCTTGAAAGTTTTTTGGGGGGATCAGGATAGTCCAGTTCCTTCCACTCCAGGGAGATTGCCCTGATAACATCCACGTGGAGATTCTGCCTGTGGGTTCACCTCAGCACTCCTCTGACTTAGAAGCCTCTAAATCCTCAGAATTTACACTTAGCAGAAAGTTTGAGTTTGTAAATGAGTATATTTATTAAATATAAGAAAAAAAACAGTTTTTCTGCTCCTCCAGGGCTGTTCCATCTAGACTTGTCAAGTTTAGTAAATGAAAATACAAGACGCTCTGCTCGGTTTTGAATGTCAGAGAAGGGACACATTTGTTTAGTATCCAGTGGCCCTTGGCTATGAACCTGGTCTCCGGTTAGCCATAAGTGGCCTTGAGTTCCCCACAGTAAAATAATAATCACAAGATTAAAATGACAAATTTCAAGTTCTTGATTGACTTTTGGGATCAGGGGGTCAGGCAGCACCCCATTCAGTAAAAGAGAATCAAGTGTTCTGAAGACTGAACAAAGACGTTTGCTCCGTGGAGAGGAAGAGTGGGAGAAAAGCAGAATGGGGTGTAAGGGGCCCCAAAGCCTGGATAACTGTTGTGAAACACGAGGTTCACATTTATTTTCACAGCATCAGCATCACAAACACACAGGGGATAAACCACATCACTGTAACTGTGGCTACAACAGATCGTCTCTGCGGTGGTCTGAGTGAGAATTGCCCCCATAGGCTCATATATTCGAATGCTTGGTCCCCAGTTGGTGGAACTGTTTGTGAAGGATTGGGAGGTGTGGCCTTGCTGAAGGAGGTGTGCTGCTGGGAGTGGGCTTTGAGGTATTGAAAGCCTCACACAGTTCCCAGTTAGCTCTCTCCACTTCATGCTTGCAGATCAAGAGGTGAGCTCTCACTACTGCTCCAGCACCATGTCTGCCTGCCTGCTGCCATGTTCCCCATCATGGCGGTCATGGACCCTAACCCTCTGGAACTTTAAGTCCCAGATGAACTTTTTCTTCTGTAAATTGCCTTGGTCAAGGCATTTTATCACAGCAATAGAAAAGTAACTAAGATGGCATCATTTCTTTCCTTTTTCATTGTTTATTTTGTTTTGGGATAGGGTTTCATGTAGCCCAGGCTGCCCTCAAACCCACTATGTAGACAAGGATAACCTTGAACTTCTTGATCCTCCTGCTTCTACCCACAAAGCACTAGAATTACAGCTAGCCCACAGCAGCAGAAAAAGGGGAGAGCCAGCCTCAGTCACAGGGAAGGGGAAGGCCAGTGCCAAAGGCTGTGCTGTGCCCTGCATGTTCCCAGAGGTGTGCATAGGATTATGCATGTGCATGCACATGCATATGCACACACATACACACACAACTGTGCACACACAGGGAAAAGAAAAGAGAAGAGAAGAAGGAGGTAAGGAAGAAAGAGTGAAAGTTTAGATATTTTCTTTTCAGGCATAAAATCAGATTATTACATTTAATATAATTTCTCTGAATTAAGTACATCCAAGTGTATTAAAAATGAAAAGGAGAATTAGTTCAGACTAGATAAACAGATGTGTGGTTGCCAGTCTGAGTTCCACAGGACAACTGAACTGGGAAAGAGAGCAATCGAGGGTGTTTTTCACTGGTCACTAACCCATCCAGGAGATCTAACCACAGGAACCCCCAAAGGCCCACCTCCTGGCACCATTACTTGAGGAGCTAGGATATCAGCATCTGAATTTGGGGCACACTGACCAGTCACCTCAGGGACCTTACGATGTCTAAACAGCTCTGTGGGAAGCAGGGGGACACTTTGGGACAGCATGAGCTTTATTCCCAACTGCTACATGGTGGAAGAATTGAACCAACTCCCCTGTGATTGTCCTGTGACCTCCACATGTTTACCATGGCATGCACACATATGCACGTGTGTGTATGCACACACGTGCATATATACACACACACACACATGATAAATAAATCATTGCACTTCTGAACTCACAACTGCTGTGGTTGCTTATACTAGATAAGCCTATCAATATTCTGGAATGGACTGGGGAGGGGCACATGAGGCCTCACTCCTGACTGAGGAGCTATTAGCAGCCAATGGCTACTGGGGTGGGGACTCCTTTATATTGAGGGGTGTGACTCCTGGGGGTTGCCCACACTTCAGTGGATGGCCCCCACACCATGCACTTACTGGCAGCACTAATTGGATTTGTAATATATTCTATATTGTAGTAAGGAGGCTGCTGCTTGTTGGTTCCCAGCCGCCTGGCTAGCTTAGACCCAAAATAATCACACAGAANTTATTGGCTAACTCTCACATATTAATTTAACCCATTTCTATTAATCTGTGTATTAATGTGGCTGTGGCTTACCGGCTAAAGTTCTGGCATCTGTCTCCAGCAGGGCTCCATGGCATCTCCCTGACTCTGCCCTTCTTCCTCCCAGCATTCAGCTTAGTTTTCCCTGCCTAGTTCTGTTCTTCCTTGCCATAGGCTCAAAGCAGTTCTTTATTCATTAACCTATAAAAGCAACACACAGACAGAAGGACCTCCCACACCACTATATATTCATGAAATTCCCAAAGAGTAAATTAAAATATAATAAATAAATTGCTGTAATAGAGCAGCTCTGGGCACAGAACAGGTCTGTAGGTGTTGGGAAGGTCCAGGACCAGCAGAGCCCTGGAGACCCACATAGCAGGCATCATGGGCACTCTTTACGGCATCCATGCCAGAACAAATCAGTCTCTCGTTCTGCTCAGATCCATGGCAAGCTTGGTTTAGATCGCACTCCTATACCTTGGCTAGGAAAATGATGGGCCATCTTTTTGCAGATGATCTTGACGGTTTTACAGGTTGAGCAAAGCTCTGTCTAGTGGGTTCTTCTCAGTAGACATCGGTGGGTCCTTGGGTGCAGGGCAGTGCAGAGCGTTTGAGGAATTCTTGAGTAAAGGTTGGGATAGTCCCCAATGGAAAAGTGTTATCAGAACAAGGTACCAGTTTCATAAGGCTAGGGAAAAAAGAGTCCCCACAAATTACTTGACCCACATTAACGGTATCTGGATACATTGTCTAAAGTATCAGAAAGAGTTAGAGCCTTCCTCAGTGCTTGCTGTCACCAGGCCTTCTTGACTAAACCCCCTCAGCTACTGTGATTTCACACAGGCTTTCCTAGCAAACGGGGAGGAGCCTCCGAGGAAAGCTGGCTGGGGAGTCTTCTGCCATCTACTGGTCACTATGGGAAACTACATCATTCCATCACTGTTCAAAAGTATGCTATACATTTTCTGGTATTCATTGACTGTGTGGCTCTGCTTCACGAGATTCTTTATGCAGCTGAGGCACCCAGGAGCTTGACTGGATACAGTGCTTAAGAAGGCTCACTCCTTGAGTCTGAAGTTGGGACAAGAATGCCTGGAAGGTGAGGCATGGCTGGGTTGCTGAGAAAGATTCGTCTGTTCTCCGCGTTGCCTCTCTGCTTCTTTTTATTTTCACTTGATCTCTGGTTGCTAGGTGACTTGTAGGCCCCAGCCATGACAAGCTCAATAGAGGCCTGAGTCTCAGTAGTTTACCCTGAGGCAATACCTGGTTCTGGGAAAGACCACAAACTGAGATTACCCAGGCACCACCCAGGAACAAATCATCCAAAGGAAATTCTTAATGTACCAACTGTTATAGATAGGATCTATATCTGCCAGCACACATCCATCGCTTTCCACCAGGACACCCCTAGACAAATGTCAGCCAATCAGGACTGAACCTGTCACCTCACACCCTGCTAATGTAACTTTTCTGGGTTTTGCCTTTAAATAGTGTTCTCTAGAAAGGTGAGGTACCTCCTCTCGCTGCTGCGCTGACGAGGTCCCGACAGGCTTGTAACATGCATCCAATAAACCTTGCATTTGCATTTCAGTGAGTCGGTCTTCCTGGTGGCCTTTTGGGGTCCCCAAGGACTGGGCATAACAAACTAAAATTTTGCACAGACTCTAGGAACATTGCAGACAACCTGACTGCCAAGACGTCACAGGTTGGGTCTTTTTTTTTTTAAACCTGCGGTGTCCCTTTTGATGCCCCCTTTGATTAAAACCACAACATAGCCACGTTCGATGTGGGAATCAATATCAATATATAAGCATCGAATCCCTGGATGCCTGGCTCACTGAGAGCCATCTCTCAGCCTCCGCACCTTGCTGTTCCTTTTGGTGTTAATGATAACAGGTAACTGTGTCAGAAACCTCCAGGCCTTCCAGTGAATAAAACATATTATGTAGCTTCACTCTTTTAATACATATACAATTTGTTCCCATGGATGAAAGGTTAGTTTCTATATTTCTTGCATTTATATAATTGGTGCTGTTAAACTATGTTGCTAAGGGACTGGAGAGATGGCTCAGTGGTTAAGAGTACTGGCTGCTCTTCCAGAGGACCAGAGTTCCCAGCAACCACACGATACCCTCTGCTGACATCCTCAGACACCAGTCATGACACACAAGTGATGGAGAGGCATACGTGCAGGCATTATATCCATACATATAAAATAAAACAACCGAAAAAGTATACTGTTAAAGTATTTTGCCATTAATTATTGCGATTTCCCCTTGTGTAAGATTGGCAGAAGAGGATCCACCTGTCAATAAACTCAGACAGTCGGGAGTAAGCAGTATGGCTATTATTTTCTTTTAAGATATTTAGAGACGGTCTGATTCATTTTCAATTGTTAGGCGTTTTCTGTAATTTTGGGAAGCTCGCCATTATTTTTCGATTCTGAGAGAATCCTTTAGTCATTATTGTTTCCTTAATAATTGTTGGGATTTCTTTCCAGGTTTGTAATCTTTCTTTCTCACACTCCTTTTGTACTCATGGCTCACAGCCCATTGATTAAAATCAAGCGCCAGAGGAAATCGTCTGCGGAGGCCGCAGCACTTTGTGGGAAATGTAGTCCCGGACAGCCTGCAGCACCCTTCGGAGAACCGTGGGAACCGCCGCACCGAGGCGTAGCACATGCGCTGTCTCCGATCCTTGATGGATGCGCTTCCGGTTCTCCGAGCGCTTCTAGGCGAGGCTCCCGCTGCTCCTAAGCGCAGGGTTCCTCCGGGCCTTCTGGGAACTATAAAAGAAGATTTCCCCGGAGCCA
Source organism: Ellobius talpinus (assembly GCA_001685095.1). Classification (NCBI taxonomy): domain Eukaryota; kingdom Metazoa; phylum Chordata; class Mammalia; order Rodentia; family Cricetidae; genus Ellobius; species Ellobius talpinus. Next base: position 17 of record LOJH01035106.1, on the reverse strand, counting down.
GAGGAAGACCGAGTAGC
>LOJH01035105.1:681-15851 GCA_001685095.1 Ellobius talpinus | reverse complement strand
TTAGTGTGTTTTAAAATTTTCAAACCTGCCTTTAATTTTCTAGAATATATTAGGCTTAGTTACTTTAACCTTTTGATAATTCTGCATAGTTTCATTTCTATCTATTCCTTTCTGTGTACCAGGTCTATTTTTAAGAGATTATAGGCATGACATTTTTAGAAATAATTTTAAGCCTCTGATAATATTCTCCAGGTCTAGAAAGTATTTCTGTTGCTTGAGCTAAGTGTTTTGAGCCACAAGAAATCATCTTCCATTGTTAAACCGGGACAGAGCCTACAGGAGCCTCCCACGTGACCTAAGGCTGCTGGTTGACTTCCCAGTCATCCATACTCTTGATGTGTGTCCTTAAACTGAAAGCACAGTACCTGGGTCCTACTTCTGACAGATCAGGGAATCTTGCCGCCTTTGTCCTGCAAGACCATCAGAATTAATACTCAGAGTTAAAGAGGCTGCTCAGCAGTTAAAAGTGCTCACTACTCTAGGAGAGGCTCAAGCTCAATTCCAAGACCCACATCAGGTATCTCAAAATCACCGGTTAACTCTAGCTTTAGGGCATCTGATGTCCTTTGCCTCCGAAGGTGCCTACATGAATATGGTGTTCAAAAATCGCATGCAAGCACACGTGTGTGTATGTGTGTATGTGTGTGGGGGTGTGTGTTTGGATTTATATAAAGATAAAAATAATCTTTTAAAAAAATTAAAGCACTGTTCAGCATTTTTATTAATAATCTGGAAATACCTGAATGTGAATCTGTCTGCCTACATCTTGGCTCCATAATCCTTCAATACACTTTTGGCTTTTCTATATATTCAAATTCCGTCATGTACCAAATAGTGATGCTTGCTTCCATTAGCGATAGAACACATATTCAGTGGAATATATCATACAGCCTAGATGTGTAGCAATGTATAGCTTCTAGGCTTCTGCAAATATACTTTGCTAATCATACAAACTTTATCCCATCATTAAGCCATATAGGCCTGTACATGTTTCATTTAATATTGCCCAGCTATTTCTATCTTTGCTCAGAATATTGGATAGAATTATCTATTACTCTAGTCTTATTAGTATTTATTTAATTATCTACAACAAGTTAACCCAGAGCTAAATAGAATTATGACAGCATCTATGCTTCTCTTGATATTTATGCCCTCCAATTTATAATTGTTTTAAAATATCTCATTCATACTTTATTGGACTTTGAAACTCTTCTGTGACAGTTCTTAACCATGTCTGATCTACCCATGAATTATCCTCATTTCCTGTATCTTAGTCACATTAGCTTTATAGAAACCATTAAGAGACAGAGTAAACCTAAATATCGCCTGCTTGCACAAGCTAAATGCTTCTGAAATAGAACCTCTAAATTATCCTACAGCATGTAATGGGTCATCTAAGCAGAAATTAGACTAAAGTTCCATTAATTGTGAGTAGCATTAGCAGGTTTCTCCAGAGCTTGTGTTATAAGCAATGCCATACCTTCAGAGGGGAAAAAAATACTATTAAGACAGAGTAAATGAAAGCTTGAACATCCCAGGCTGCAGTTTCAAAACTGATATGCATATTTCATTCAGTATTAGCACATGTGACTTAAATTATGTAGTCCTTGCTCTCATTAAATTCACCAACTCCCTCTAGAGTTCATGGCAGCCATCTGGCCAAAGATTGGCTTCTTACATCTGAAACTCAATTGCTCTAAAGTCACTGAATCTCTCAATCAATTACAAAGGATTTGAGCTCTTAAGGTTTACATTGATTGGCCACCATTTTCCTAATGGAGTCATAGCCTCTGTAATGACCTATTTGACAGCAGAGGTGCCTGCTTTGGAAGGCGATGTATCCCAGATCTTCATTTTCCTAAAATGCTATTTGGCAGCCCTCCTGAGAGCATCAGCTACAAAATGTGATTAGAGTTAATGTAAGTGTAACAGAACGATGTTCTCATCCCACCTCTACTTATTGCATATGCTTGCCACATATTATTCAATAACGTGGATTGCGTTTTCAAAGTAAGTTCAGTGTACATTTTTATTTTAGAATTCATCAAGAGCCAAAATTTATGAGCTTGCACATATGCCTCCAGCTCTACAGGCATACTCTAAAAGGGCTTCTCATTTTTCAGAGCTAAAGTATTTGCTTCCAGATATACTCTGGCCCCTCACAACATAAAGAATATTTGGTCGTGGCTTTTAGTGAGCACTGGGGGAAAGTAACTAAGAGCTCCTTTCTTAGTTTGTGGAAGTATATGCAGTTGAAGTCAGACATGCAATTCCAATACCAGTGACCATTAAACCACCGATAACCTTCATGTTAGATGAAAGACTTTTTAATCTGAGGTTGTCGCTATTTATAGCACTGAGACATCAATAATACTTTACTTCAGTAATTATAGTATTGTTACAAGGTAATAATTTACTGTAATGCTTTTCTTAAGATCAAAATAACAAAAATAAAGCATCGACAATAGTGCTTATAAGAACTAGAACATCTAGATAAAAGACGCTCACACGGATCAAGGCTTGCTTTAGTAGATTAAGGCTTGCTTTAGTAGATTAGGCACAACTACTTCAAACTCCCAGAGGTTTCTAGCACTTGGATCTCAGGAATCTTCAGGGTACAAGCGGTTCTGTTGCAGGAGGTTGAACTCACATGGTCAGGAGAGCTGCTCCTGGCCCCACGATCTGTGTTAGGGTCAGTCCTCCTCCAGGTGACTCCTTATCCAGGACATGCAGCAAAAAGATAGTTCCTTCTTTAGACATGTTCTCACTAAGGATCGCAGAAGTGCACAACAGGTAGTGGAAACTCTATTTGGATCTCATCACCACCACTTTGGCACCCTTTTCATGGGCAATCCCAAAGTCAGTGTGGCAGGGGAATGTATCCTACTTACCCAGAACGGGAGAGAAGGAACAGATGAATGAATACAATGGACCATATAATTGGATTAGTGGTGACCATAATTAGCTACTGTGATGGTTCTAACTACAATAATATCCTGAAATAGCTATAGGTCATCACAGAAAAATTGTCAAGTTACTTTCAAGCAACCAAGCCTTATTAGGATGAAGTTTATTGGTAATTTAAATCCAAGTTCTGTGGTTATTCATTGAATAGGCATGAACAACTAGAAAAAGCCAGATTGCATCACTTAGCACTGCTGTAAGCACTCTTCAAGTAGCAAATGTTCAGACACTTTTAATTATACGCAACAAAACATACAAAAATATTCATATAACTACATTACTGGAAATTGTTTGCCATTTATAAACTTCTACAAATATGCTAATCGAAATCAAAATAAAATAATTCCTAAATAAAAATTTTAAGATAAGGTAATTCCTAAAATGCACGTAGGATCTTCATGGGCTTAGACACTATAATGCCCTTGGACATTTATCACATGATTTGTACACTTACACAATGACTTACCCAAGCTATGTCTCATCTTCTAAATTCAGCTTATGCTATTTAAAAACTGTTAGCATTCTTGGTAACTACTGCATGGTCATATGTAACGTATGTGCATGAGCACAGCTATGTAATTCACAGTGTGTGTGTGGAGGCCAAGTGACAGCTTGGGGCAGTCAATTCTCTCTTCCACCTTTATATGACTTCCAAGGACCAAACTCGGGTGGCCAGGCTTGTAGAACAGGTGTGTTTCCTTGATGAACCATCCTACTGGTTACCCACTTACATTCTTGAATTTAAATTTCACTTTTAGTTAAAAGATGAGTGTCAGCAGTCTTTGTGATCACTTAGAACAGAGCCGTTTCAGAATTCTCTCTGAGACTTTTAATGATCTGTATCAATTGAAATTATTTCCAGTGGACAGAAACCAAAGCTTCTGAGTTTCTTCCCGTCATTTTTCCCTTTTAAGAGAATCTAAACTAACTTAAGCAATCAAGCTGTAACAGCTCAGTTTTTCCATCCTGTCTAAAAACAAATACCCTAAGAACCAAGAATTTGGAGGAGTAAGAATTCTGACTACTGTATCAATTTCAAAAGAATTATTATAGACAAGATGGCAAATAATGTATTCTTTAATCTTGTATTTGTAGCTTCAAAGTTGGAAAGAAAAATTTCAGTTCTTCCAGACCAGTTACTCAACCGGTGCAGAAAGCATTACACAGGTCAGAGGTCATGCAGCCCCCACCTTCAGCATCAATACTGAGACAGACTCATTGCTTATGAAAGAGTACATTTAAATTTAAAATGTCTATTAATAAATAGAAAGCGTATTTAAAATATTTCTCCAACTTTCCATTTTAGGTAATTTTTTTTTCTTCTGGGAAAAATGAGTCAAAATAATCACTTCTGATAAAAGGCCCAAAAACGTTAAATGCCATTATTGTCCTCTAAAGGGATTAATTCTGGCTTTCCTATTTCTCTTTTAATGTCATCTCTATATCTTTCACAATCTCAGTCACTAATTTATGAATTTACTCCCATTTTCTAAAACCTCACTTGAAACGCAGTTCTTTTCTCTTGACTGATATTAGATTATCAGTATTAATTTGTTTCTTAGGGTTCCTACTGCTGCAATGAAAGGCCATGATCAAAATACAAGCTGGGGAAGAAAGGGTTCATTTGGCTTACACTTCGGCATTGCTGTTCATCACTGAAGGAAGTCAAGATAGGAACTCAAACAGGCAGGATCCTGGAAGGAAAAAGCTGTGCAGAGGCCATGGAAGGGAACTGCTTACTGGCTTATTTAGCCCACATTCTTAAAGAACCCAGGACCAACAGCCCAGGACTGGCACCACCCACCAAGGACTAGACCCTTGCCCATTATTCACTAAATGAGAAAATGCCTTACAGCTAGATCTCATTGAGGCATTTCCTCAACTGAGGCTCCTTCTTCTGGTGACTCTAGCTTGCGTCAAATTAACGCACAAAATCAGCCAGTGTAATTAGGAATGTATTCAGCCTTTGATATCAAAATAGGATTGACTCAAGACCCCAATAATACTGAAAAAATTAGATACACAAGATCATATATGCAGTGTTTTGACTTTTTTCATATAAACTGTGAATATTCTGCTATATATCTTAAATCATCTCAGAATTCTTTACTTTTTCTAATACAAGGAAAATGCTACATAAACAATTGGTACACAGTATTGTTTGGGGGCATAATAAGATTTAAGTCTCTGTATAGTCAATACATATGTATATATCATAGGCCTAACTAGAAAGTGAGATGGAAATCAATACATATGTATATATCATAGGCCTAACTAGAAAATGAGATGGAAGATGCTCAAACAATGAGATCTGGAGAGACACTGAATATCTACCAAAGGCATGCTACAGGAAGGTATGCCTACATATCACTTCATTCCAGTGTATTCAGTGTAGTGTCTGGGTCATAGATAATTCAAATGTGCTCTTTAGATTAATTTCCAAAAATTCTTGAGCCACACTTAGTTGAATCTTTGAAAGGAGAAATTAAAGGGTCAACAAGATAGAACAGGGTACCTTATTAGGAAAAACCTAATTCTAATATACAGTATCAATTGGCTAACCAAGAAGTAAACACATAACTGCTTCAGTAGATAAAAAATTATCTTTCATAATTTGTACCATTTTAATAAATAAACAGAAAGAGCTAGGGATGCACCATAGTCAGTAAAGTGCATGCTACAGAAGCATAACTCCAGCTTACGCATAAAACAACCAAACACAGTCATGCATGCCTGTGAAGCCAATGCTGGGGAAGGGGAGACAGCACAAGCCCTGTGTTTTGCTGACCAGCCTGTCTAGCCAAACAGGTAAGCTACAGGGTCAGGGAGAGACACCTTTCAAAAGGTAAGGTGGAAAAGAATGGAGAAGACCCGACATTGACTTGTGACTTCTACCAGCACATAGAGCTATGTACACGCATGTGCGCGCGCGCACACCCACAGCCACACCCACACACCCACACATACATTGTAATAATAATGAAATAAGTAAAATATATAGGAAATAGAATTTTTTATTTATTAAAGAAAAACAGAAGCAATTCAAGGACAAAGTCATTTAATTTTACATGTACATAATTTTAAAGCAAAGATAATCTAAAGATGTTACCATTGGTGTGGGAGAATTGTCTTTATTCTGTCAATCATGCTTTAAATAAACGCTGATTGGCCAGGCAGGAAGTATAGGTGGGTCAACCAGACAGGTAGTAGAGGCAGGGCGATGAGAACAGGAGAATGCTAGGAAGGAGGAAGCCCATTCCTCCAGTCCAGCCCAGACCACCGAAAATCAAAACACAGTACATTAACTGAGACTAATAGGGTCTTATATTGGATTTGGGAATAAGAATAGTTAAAAACAAAGGAAATAGCAAATTAAATAATATGCTAAGCAAGATAGTATGCACCAACTAAATTATTAAACATTACGGCAACAAAAAGAAAAGACACCTGACACATTGTGGGTGTTTCTGCCCCCACCACGGCCAACAGAGTAAAGATCCATAGGAGACAAAAAGGTAGTTCAATTCTCTAAAACTAACTAACATAACAGTGTTGGTTCAAACTTCAGGAGAGTAACCCTGAGTAATTTATTTCAGGCGTATTTAAGCGCAGCACAATTTGGGGAAAACCTGATGATAATTAACTCAATCCCATGCATACAATAAAGCACTTCACAAATCGATTGTGACTGTATCAAAATTGTTTGTAAAGTGCATGTGACATCTACCATAAAGATGAGCTCTATAAAATGACTGGGGAAAGGGTCTGGGGGAGAATTCGGTGTGGTACCAGTTACACAGAAAACACAAAAGTCATTAAACTATCAACCACCATGTCTGCTCCCAGTCTTCTTGGTGGATAACAAGTCATGTATCACTTTGTTTGGAGGAACCACTCTGTGTTTATCGTTTCACGGGTCCCCTAGTGCTTATCTATGAGCACAAGGACCTCTGTGTCTCCTACACTAGAGTTCGCATAGTTGGAGACAGAGACAACTCCCTGATGTGTGATCAAGTGGACTTATCTGAATATGGTAACCTGTCCTCTGTGGAGACACTGGGGATTTTAACTATGGGGCTGTCACCACAGGTACTGGCTCCTATTAATCATGAGGCTTTCAAGTATGAGAATCCTAGCTTTTATCCAGTATGGATGCCATCTCTTTGTGAGTGAGGTGGCCACTGGCCACTGTAGAGATTGCTGCAAGGACCCCAAGCAAGAATAGCATGTGTGTCTGTCCACCTGCACTAGCTCTGTCCTACATCTTATAATAGATTGCTGCTAGCCATCACTTGCAAAAACCCAATATACCTGGAAGATACGTTAGGACTGAGAAGATTCCCCTGGCAGATATTAAAATAGGTAAAACAAGGGTCACATGTATTCTTGGAACTGAGATGAGGTCTGTTCCATAAGTGGTTCTAAACTTATGGAGTTTAAACCTTAAAGTTTTGTAAACTTATGGGGTGAGCTGGCCCCAAAAAACATGAGCGTGGGAGATCTGGCCCTGGCCCTCATCTGTCATAGGGTGGCATGGGAGAGGGAGAGATGCCTTCCTCTCCCACCCTACTCTACTTCTACCACTCACTGCCTGTGGCAGGTGGGATAGTTGGCTCTGTGGTTCTGTGATCCAGTGAGCTGACCCTGCCCCTCATCAGCTGCAGCACTCGGGAGAGTGGCCCCTGCACCTCGCCTGGTCAGTAGAGCTGATCCTGGTGGTGTAGGCATGAGTGAGCCAGCCCTGAGGGTGTGAAAGCAGAAGAACTGGTCCTACCCTTGCTCCTTGAAGGTGAACTAGCTGGGGAAGTACCAGAGAGTTGGCAGACTGACCAACCTGTAACCATCCAAGCCCTGAACCAGGGCTATGAGTTTGCCCACCCCAACATCCACCCTATCTATGATCTGCTAAGCACGGGAAGGGGCCAGCACTACAGACCCAAAGCAGCAGGATCTCCACTACATAGGGCAACAACAGAATAACAAAGAGGAGTTCCAGTGAGGGCCCAGAATTGACAGTGTAGCGGATATCAGAGGTCTCAAGCCAGACCAATGAGCCTGCAATGAACACTTGCAAGTAAAGAAATATGGTTATAATGTGGAACTCACTGTGTCATACTACAGCTTGCACAATAAGATTTTCTTTTTTTCTTTTAAATTTTATTTTATTTTCAGGGGGAGGTTGCAAGGGCAGATGGCAGATATGAAGGGACAGAGAAATGAATGGGATCGAGATACATGGAGTGAGGCCACAAAGAATAAATAAAGTTTTTTTTTTAAATTCATCTATCCTCCTCTGTATCCTTGAGGAAATCACACAGGACAATCAATCAGACCCCTCCCATCCATCACTACTACACTCCAGGGAAGCTTTATCTTAACACAAGCAACTGATCACAGGGGGGCTTTCTTGCAACTTCCTTGGCATACTGTGCTGGGTTCTCATCCCATTTTACACAAAAGGGCAGCAGCACATGGGTCCAATTTCTCTTGTGAGAAAGCAGGACTGAGACTCAGCAGGTGGCTGAACTGAAGAATCAGTGTGTGATATCCTTTGCCACATAAATAATTAATACATAATAATCGTGGCAATAACTTTAACTCTTGTTATATAGTTCTCTTGGCCTTTAAGTCACTCCTGGAAGAGGTAGCATTTGACCTGGGCCTTTTTAAAAAGGGACACGTTCTCAATAGTTTAATTTGCAAAGCAACAGGCACATCCAAGGTGAATTTGCAGAAGCAGAAATAGTCCAAAGTGGCCAGTATGAGGAGTGGGAAGACTGCTGAGAACTGAGAACAGAATTCGACCAAAACAATGGAGTCAGGCAGAAAGAGTGCCCCAAAGAATTTCAGCAAATAAATAACATTATCAGAACAAGGCTTTATTGCCTATGCTGAAAACAATGTTGAGGGCCAGTCACATGGCTCAGTGAGTGAAGATGCCTGCTGCCAAGCCTGGCGACCCGTATTCAGTCCCTGAGATCCACATGGTGAAAAGAGAGCCAACTCCCATTAAGTTGTCCTCTGACCTCCACACATATGGAGCTATGATGCACACATTCACACAGACACAAATACACACAATAAATAAATGAAAAAAAAGGAGTTTTAAAGAGTAGAAAAACCAAAACAGCAGAAAACAAATGCATTCTATCTGCCAACAGCTGCACTATTCACGCTGACTGTGCTGTGCATTTAAAATGTTTTGCTATGATCATCAGTCAAGCTTCTTCTCTGACTCTTCCCTTGAAACTAATGATGATATGTGAGATGCCTAATCAAATTGCCTGAATTTGAAGCTTGTCTTCACCACCTATAAGCTGTGTAACATGGAGGAAGTTATTTGAGCTCTTGTGGGTTTTGTGAGCACTTAGAAATTTGCTCACTCACAGGGCTGCAAGAGCTTAATAAGATGGCAGTAGAAAGTGTCTAACAGAGTGTCTCAGACCTAGAATATGATGAACATTACCTATATGGTTAAATGAAAGATGGATACCAATTATAAGCTAATTCAAATCACTTTGGCCAGAATTTTTAGCATATCACTACATCTTTGCATCCTTGACTAATGTCAGCTGTCTCTTCCAGATTCATGCCCTAATGAACAAGAACACTTTGTCTGTGATTAAGATGTAAGTTCATCCTGAATCTTATCTACAAAAATGTCATGGAATTATTTGCCAAGTATTTTGTCATTAAGAACATCAGAAAGGGTTGGCAAGACGGCTCAAAAGGTAAAGGCACTTGTCGGGAAACTTGAGTTTGATCCTTGGGATCCTCATGATAGAAGATGAAACCCAAACTAACTCCTTCAGGATGTTCTCTGACCTATACACACATGTACACACACACTGTGATACAAGTGTGACCTCACAAAGACACACACACACATGCATGCATTTTTTCACACAAAGTTGCATATGCAGACAAGACAAGTAAATAAATGTAATTTAGGAAAAATTTTAAGCATGGAACAATTTTTATTATTTAGGCATTAGAAAATAAAATGGACTCTTGTCACATGGCATATTCAGAACCCTCAGTCATAGCTAGAGATTAGCACTTTGCTTTTGAGCCTCCCACAATGTTTTAATTTTCTCTTTGAAAAGCTTATTAGAAACCAGTTAAAATCCAACACTCTGTATTTGTGCTGTCCAATTTCCTTGGAGCAAAACTGAATTAATATTCTATATAGTACATTTACTCAGAAATCTGTAGTAATTGTTTCTATACTAAAGACAGGGGCCAACTGGGGAAACCTAGAAGGAATTAGAGTTAGCTCATTTTAATACTGGTATGCTAAAGGAGTTAACTCCAGCAGGTCTGGAATGAACTTAAGCCGACTTTTTTTTTTTCTGAAATCCAAGACTTACCTACATACTACTAATATTCAGTAAGACATGAAATGTGATTTTAAGTATGGGGCCATTTATATTGGCCTATCAGTAATGTTGACAGTTTAAATCGTTAGAGAAAACTGATGCTGGCTCTATGTAAGTAGTATAGTAAGGTGTCGTTATGGTCTGAATGTGAGGTGTCCCACACAGGCATTTAGTCCCCAGATGGTAGAGATATTTGACGAGATAGTAGACCATTTAGGAGTCAAGCCTATGAAAGCCTTGAGGGTCATCTCCCAACTCTGCTTTTGGCCCCAGTATCTCTCTTTCCTATTCAGCTGAGACGTAAGCAAATCATTCAGACATGAGATACCAAGAACCCTACCACGCCTTCCTGGACTTGATGCACTGAGCCCTCTTCCTTAAGTTGCTACCTGTGAAATGTTTAGTCACAATGAAGAGAAAGGGAACTAAACCAGGTAAGTACCTACATGCCCAGCAGGGCATTGGTAGTCCATATAAGACTTCAAACTGTACTTTCTGCATTTGAGGTTTTCTAAGCGTGTGTTCCCAATTAGAAAACACAAGAACATCCAAGATGTTGAAATGTTGAAAATGGGAGCCTACAGCTGATATCTACAGACCCTTTTCAAACTACTGCTGAAATAAATAGCTTTATTGCCTATTATAATGGTGGTGAATAGACTTGCTTCTGAGTGACTTTTCTGGTAATAAACTGTAAGCGTGGGAATATTGTCATTTTGCATCTTAGGAGTATATCATTTGAAACCTACCTAGTCCAGACTTAATGTAGAAAAGACAAAGTGAATCACCTCATCTTGTTTGAAGTATATGTTTTACATAGTTAACACACTCCAGAAGCAATCTAACTTCTGTCACGTGGACTGATTTCCATCTTCGGGTTGATCGGTTATGAGATACCATGACCACAACACCATTACATTATGGTAATTTGAATAACACAAGAGAAAGCAAGTAAAACAGCTTACTGGTTCGACCTTCATCTTGGCTGCAGCCCACTGACTATCTCATCCACATTTGGAATGCTATATTCCAAATGATCAGAGTCAATACTAAAAGGAGAAATCTTTGCAAAAAAAAAGTGATACATGGCAACAAAAGGAAGAAGACCTTCCTTCAACATAAGTGTATGGCACACACAGAGTTACATTCAAGTGTTGGAGTTATCCATATCTTTATACCAAACTATTTAAAATTCTGAGAATTTTTGATGTAACAGAAAGGACTGTACATTTTACTTTAATTATAAAATGAAAGTTCTTTCCTTGGTTTCGCTCCCTGTTCTTCCCTCTTCTTGAGCATTCCATTCCCCCATGTTCTCCTCCTCCCTCCCTTCGCTACTCCCCTCCCCTTCCACCCTCTCTTCTTCCCCCCTCCCAATTTTCTCAGGAGATCTTGTCTGTTTTCCCTTTCCAGGGGAATCCATGTATGTCTCTCTTAGGGTTCTCCTTTTTATCTAGCTTCTCTGGGATCTTGGACTATAGGCTGGTTATCCTTTACTTTATGTCTAATATCCATTTATGTGTGAATACATACCATGTTTGTCTATCTGGGTCTGGGTTACCTCACTCAGGATGGTTTTTTCTAGTTCCATCTATTTGCATGCAAATTTCAAGATGCCATTGTTTTTCACCACTGAATAGAGAGTCATTAAGGGACTAGCAAGAGTGGCACTAGGGAAATTTCCAGGAATCCACAAGGATGAGCCCAGCTAAGACTGTAAGCAACAGTGGAGAGAATACCTAAACTGGCCTTCCCTTGTAATCAGATTGATGACTGCCTTAATTGTCATCATAGAACCTACATTCAGCAACTGATGGAACTGGATACAGAGATCAGGGGCTGAGCTCCTGGAGACCAATTCAAGAGAGGAAGGAGTGATAATATGAACAAAGGGGTCAAGACATGATGGTGATACCTGCAGAAACAGCTGACCTGAGGTAGTGAAATCTCACTGACTCTGTACTGATAGCAGGGGAACCTGCATAGGACCAAACTAGGCACACTGAATGTGGGGGAAAGTTGTGAGGCTTGGGCAGTCTGTGGGGGCCACTGGCAGTGGGACCTGGATTTATCCCTAGTGCTTGAACTGGCATCTAGGAACACATTCTCTTTTGAGGGATACCTTGCTCAGTCTAGATATAGGAGGGAGGGCCTTGGTCCTGCCTATAAGTGATATGTCAGACTTTGTTGACTCCCCATGGCAAGCCTTATGCTTCCTGAGGAGTAAATGGGGTGGGGGAAGGGTAGGGTGGGAAGAGGGGAGGAAGTGAGAACAGGGATAGCTATGCAAAATGAGAAAAGATTGTATTAAAACATAAAATCAAAGTTCAGTTAACAATTTCAAGTTCAATATTAAGAACTGTGAGCATTGTTTTATTTTCTTCATTCTATATATTACTACTGAAATGAAATTCTTTTATTTGTCTCATTGACTTACTATATATTCTCAGCCATTGAATTTCTGTTGGCAACAAACATTTCTATCATGACTTCCAGCATGTCCTTAGTGCCTAGAATAAACTATTTTACACAGTACATGACTTAAAAGTCTTCAAAATCCAACGCTATCAGCAATGTTGTAGGTACTATTTGCATGTATTGATTAACAAATATCTTGCCTATATGAAATAGCTACAATCTTAGACCCCATTTTACAGTTGACAAATTAAAGCACAGTATTTAAGTAAACTTCTCAAGGCCTTGTAGCTATATGAGGTGAAATGGCCATTTCAGCTTAAGCAATTTAGCGCTAGAGTTCTGACTCTTAGCTAATCATTAAAAACAAAGGCTAATTGTTCAGGCAATCTTACAGAATTTCTTATTATCTGTTGAGTTACATGCTTTAGTGACAACTGTATTGCTTATCCACTTTTCTAAAACTGTTTTCTGTAAACTGCTAGAATTCAAATATCAAGGCCTAAATTCCAGGAATGCAAAACCTGTTTCATAAGGAATCTATCTAGAATGCCTTGCGGCTTCAGACATGCTGCAAAGGCAGAGACAGAGTCAACTCTGAAAGCAGGTGGCCTGGTGCAGATGTAGTGTTTCAGGGGCTTTCATAAGAATGTAAGAGTTTTCAGGGGGGAAAAAATAAACTGAGTCTTTTCTTTCCCTACATCTCTGAATTATCCCAGAAACTGCACAATATAGAAGTACATTAACTCTTTCTTCTAACTTGAAAAGAATATATTTTGACAATGGTTCCCGCCTCCCCCTACCGTCACACCTCCCATAAAAGAAAACGGGGAGAGGAGAGGCCTTGAGATGTGAGTGCCGATTCTACAAGAGAACCAGAACATAGTGAACAGCCTTATCTTGCAAAGAGAATGGCAGGACTGTGTAATGGAATTATTTTTCCAATTCAGTTTGTTCCTTTTACTTTGTAGTTGGGATTTCTTTTTGTTTCCCTTTTTATTGAAGTAGATTTTTTTCCTCACATAGTATATCCTGATTGTGGTTTCCCTCCATCTACTCCTCCCATTTACTCCCTACCTCCCCACCCATCCAGATCCACCACCTACCCTTCTGTTTCTTATCAGAAAGCAAACAAGTTTCTAATGGCTAATAATAAAATAAAATATAAACAGAACTAACACATCAGAATAAGAAAAAAAAACAAACAAAGAGAAGGAAAAGAACAGAAGAAAAGACATATGAGACAGGCCCACTCGTTCACACACTCAATAATCCCATAAAAAAACACTAAACTGGAAGATATAATATATGCAAAGAACCTAAAGGGTACAAACAGAGGAAAGCACACACACACACACACACACACACACACATATATATGTACATACACACACACACACACGAGTAGTTTGCTTCCCCAGTGAAACTCCCTTGGAGAAAATTAAATTTTCAATAGTAAGAGATCATCAACAATTTGATATAGCTTCTGAGTTAGGGATGGGGGCATGTGTCTAAATCTCTTTTCAGCTCTAAGACCCCAACTGGTGCAGATCAATGCAGGCCCTGTGCATGCTGCCTCAGTCTATGTGAGTTCACATATATTGAAACTGTTGATTTAGAGGGCCTTGTTTCCTTCATGTCCTCCATCACCACCAACTCTTGCACTTTTTCCACCTTCTCTTCCATGATTCTCCCTGAGCCCTGGGGTAAAGGAATTGATGGTGGTAACACCTCCAGCACTTTGTTATTTTGGTTTTTTGACGTTGTTGTTTGTTTTCAGGATTCTTTTAGCTCTCCTGGGTTTTTGCTTCCATATGAAGCTGAAAATTGTCCTTTTATGATCTGTGAATAATTGTGTTGGAATTTTGATGGAGATGCATTAAATCTGTAGATTGTTTTTGGTATGATTGACAATTTTACTAAATTAATCCTACTGATCCATGATTATGGGAGATCTTTCCACCTTCTGATATCTTCTTCAATGTCTTAAAACTTTTTATTTGCAGGTCTTTTACTTGCTTGGTTAGAGTTCCCCCAACATTTTATATTATTTGGGACTCTTGTGAAAGGTGTACTTTTCCTGATGTCTTTTTTGGTCTACTTGCCATTTGTATGTAGAAAATGCTGCTGATCTTTGTAAGTGAATTTTGTATCCAGCTACTTCGTTGAAAGGATTTATCAGCCATAGGAGTTTCCTAATGGAATTTTTGGGGTCACTTATGTATACTATCATATCACCTGCAAAAAAAGATAATTTGACTTCTCTCTTTGCAAGTTGTGTCCCCATGATCTAATTCAATTATCATTTTTCTCTTAGACTCTGAGTGCTTTTTGTTTGTTTGTTTTTGGTTTTTGTTGTTGTTGTTGTTTTGAGACAGGGTTTCTCTGTAGCTTTTGGAGCCTGTCCTGGAA
>LOJH01035104.1:0-14012 GCA_001685095.1 Ellobius talpinus | reverse complement strand
GGACCTTTGGAAGAGCAGGCAATGCTCTTAACTGCTGAGCCATCTCTCCGGCCCCCAATGCTTTCATATTTTATTGTTTCACTTTAGTTAAACTAAAAGTTTCACTTTTATCAACCCTTGCCCTCGAGGATGCCTTACAAATATCACCGGATTCCATTTTTATAATAGTCCTATGAAGAATATTTTTAAGACTTTAAAAAGATTCAAAATGTTTTAAGTTGATTGAAAATTGTTAGGGTGTTGAATAGGAAAATTGTAGAACAAAATAGACATTGTTTTATATTATTACTATAATGAGGTGTTATCTAGCCCAAGAAAAATATAATAAGCTGCATGCCTGACATTCTATTTCTCAGATCTAGCAATGAGTAATGACCATCACCATGACTTCTCCTAGCAATCCATGAACTTCCTTCTTGTCCATCTCTTTGTCCTCAATAACACCATTGCCATCACCCCAATCCCCACCCACACATACTTTTCATTTTACTTATGATGGTTTGATAAGATTTCAATCACTTGCACCCAGATAATGCCTTAAAAATCCAAGTATCATATATTCATGAGAGTTATATAATCAGCATAAGAATACACATGAAGAAAAATCGAAATGATGATTATATCGACACACAAACATTACAATTGGGATATCTCTTTCGAAACCCATATAGAAATTTGTCTGTCATCACAGTGGTACTAAGAAACAGGACCTTGACGATGTAGTTAAATCATGAGGGTTCTGATGTCACAGAGGAATTAAAGCCATTAGTGGGAAGTAGATTCCTTACAGCTGGAACAGGTGAGTTTGGCATCGAAGGTCCCTGCAATATCCAGAGTATTCCTGTGTCCAGTAGGTCACCAGGTTTTCCTCTGGGTTAACTCCATTCTTAGGATGTATCTGGAAGGCAATGTCAAAACTGCAGGTTTGCACTGGGTCATCTTGGCAGTCCCGGCAAACAACAAGCATCTCCCAGCTCCCTGTACTCCGGCACAACTGACACTGACTGATGCATCCAAGACAGTCATCTGTTCCCATCTGAACTGATACAGGCAGATGAATCAGCATTGCCTTGGTACCATAAGCTTCCCTGTGATGTTCCCATGTCACTCCAACTCCATGGGCTGATGATGGCAAAGGTGAGAAGTTCCACTGTGCAAACCAAGCTCCAAATTAAAAGGAAGGGGAAAGACTGTTACAAGAAGGCACAAATTGGAGACTGGAGATTGAAGAAGCTAGCGATTGTAAGGGGAGGTGAACACTGATAATTAACCAAGTTCCCTTGGACAGAGTCATAGCTAGTAACACTTTCAGCACCTTCAACTTATCCCTCCAGAGTAAAGCAAATATAGGATAAGCTAGGACTGCCAGACAATGATGGAAGCTATACCAACAAAGTCATCAAGGTAAGTGAGGGTGGAGTTGAGCCTCCCCCTTCGTTCACGGTGTCTGTGCAGCAGTCGGTGCTCAGTGTAGCCAAGTTGTCTGCAGATCTCACTGGCTTGTCAGAGTGTATACTTTAATAGGGAATATACTAAAAGTTCCCATGTATAATGGAACTTAGCTGACTGATCATCTATTTTGTTCTTTAAGATTTATTTTTAATTATGCATATGAGTATGGACTTGTACCAATGGGTACAGGTACCTGCTGAGGCTAGTAGCGGTATTAGACACCTTCTGGCACTGGAGTTACAGGTGGCTATGAGCTGCCTGATTTGAGTGTTGGTGACTAGACTTGGTCCCTTTGCAAGAGCAGTACATGCTCTTAGATCCTGAGCCATTCCTCCTGCCCCTACGAGCCTCTATTATTTTAGAAATGATGTCACCCAGTTAGTTGTTATATGGTTTGCAACTTGTTCATATAGAGTGGCATTCCACATATAACAAAACAAGCAACAACTCTCTTATCACAGTGTGTTTGGCAACATTGTTACTCTTAGAAAATTTGGAAACAGGTTTAGCGATTGATGGAGGACTCTTTTGTGCCGATGGCTACCACTTCCTTGCATAGTCGTTGGGGAAGGAGCGGGTGGTTACCAAGACTCAGCATAGACAGATCACTGAACTCCAATATGGGTTTTAATCCTATTATGAGTACCCCACCTTCATGACCCCATCTATATCTGACTAGCTTCCAAAGTTCCACCCCCAACACCATCACATTGGCACTTAAGGCTTTGACATGGGGGAGGGGAAACAAACATCAGTCCATTACCAACAGAGCCACAAAGCACTGTTTCTGCTTCATTTATTCGGTAACTATCTGCAGAATGCTCCCTAAGTACCAGTGTTCTACAGATGCTGACACATTTCATCTCGGTATCAACTTTGTGAGGTAAATACTACTATTCGCTCTCTTTGACAGATGAAAAGCACAAGCTAACAGAGGTTGGATAAACTCCCAGTGATCATTCAGTGGGTATGTGTTGTAGCTGGACGGTTAGCCCTGAAAACCCTCTGCAGGTGTCTCTATAGCTCTGCATCTGGAGAGCATCCAGGCAAAGGGCTTGTACTTCCACATTCTGCGCCCCCCTCCCTGAAGTGCAGAATCAGTGGTGCTCACCTGGGACCTCCACTCGAATGCCAACACCACCAACGTAAGGAACAGGAAACTGACCTGGAGAGGGCAGTTAAACAGGCTGTGGAAAGGTCTAAATAGAGAGCTACAAACATGTCACTAATTATCGCTCAAGTCTCGTGTGGAGCCTCCTGCATCTGAGAAGCCCTTGGATGATGGGAGCATGAGGTTTGGGAGGTCAATAGAGAGGTCAGTCGTAAAACTTTCAGAGACTCAACTTTGTAATACAGATATATTTTGGAAAACCATAGTCCTTTGCACTTAAACCGGTGCCTTGTGGCATCCGTGTCCCTCACAGCTTTCCTGTGTACTTCCCTTAGTCAAAACGAGTTATGACCCATCATACAACAGGACAGTGATGGTTCAGGAACTATTAGGGTTTGGGAAGTTCCAGAGTTCAAAAGACAAAGAGGAGATTGCTGTATTGTTCTAAAATAAACACAGAGCTAACCTTGGAAATGATCTTTCTCCTCCTTCTCCCATGTTTCTCTGAAGAAAAAAAAACTCAGGCCAAATGTGACTTATTTAATATCACAAAAGTAGCAGGAAAAAGCAAACGTCCTCACATGGAATAAGAGACCATAAGTATATTTTTAAAGCGTGTGTTCATCTCAGACATGAACGCAATCTGCAAAACTCAAAAGACAGGGGAAGCTGCCACCCACCCAAACCGCTCTAGTCCTAACTGGAGTCTTAAGCAAAGCAGCCCTCACGTGCTCATAACGGGTGTGACCCACCACCCCCTGCGAGCGGAGTCCCTGGAATCCCACAGCTCCCGTGAGCCCGTCACTTCTCCAGCGAAGCACGTCACTCCCTCCCCTTTGGGACTTTGGGACAAAAAGCAAAAATCCCAGAGTCCAATCCTTGGGAGTGGAGCAAGGGGCGGAGCGACGTCCTTTCCGGTTGTGGGGAAACACCCTGAGCTACGGGAATTTCCCTGGCCCAGGACGCGGTCTTTTCCAGGCACCATGCATAAAAGGGGCTCGCGGGGCCCCAGAACCCCAGACTGAGCTTCAGAGCCTCCAGCCAGCTCCTGCACTCCAGACTCCAGCCACACTCCTGCTCAGCGCCATGGTCCCAGCCACCCGTCCACTGCTCCGTGCCTCTCTGCTGTTGCTGCTACTGCTACTGGCCATCAGGCACCAGGCCACAGGTAGGACCCGCCACTGCTGTCCCTGGAGGAGCCTCCGCTGGGCTCAGCCGCCGACAGTTCCTCTGACACAGTGTCTTCTCCCATAGGGGCACCAGTCGCCAACGAGCTGCGCTGTCAGTGCCTGCAGACCGTGGCGGGAGTTCACCTAAAGAACATCCAGAGCTTGAAGGTGACGCCCCCAGGACCCCACTGCACCCAGACCGAAGTCATGTGAGTGTCTATCAGCGCAGCTTCTGCCACTTCCAGAGTCGCCCAAACCCTCCTGCTGCCCCCATATACATAGACTTCCAGCCTCACGTGGGTCCATCCTTTTCTCTGCAGAGCTACTCTAAAGGATGGTCGCGAAGTTTGCCTTAACCCTGAAGCCCCCGTGGTTCAGAAGATCGTCCAAAAGATGCTAAAGACGTGAGTTGTGACTTGTGTTTGTACTTGTGAGGGAGGCCTGGGTCGGAGTACTGGCATCTCGCTGCCGAGCATTAATTACATCAGGGAAAGTCCGTGTTGATCAGAAGATCAGAAAGTTGTGGTTATTACTTTCATAGTTAAGTTTAACTGGAGATCATTAATTGGCTTTGACACTAGAGAACCCTGTCCGCTCGACTGTCACCACACTCAAAACCCCCACGCAAGTGGATGGTGGCTTGTGTGTGCTCCTAAAAGATGAACGGGCCCGTGACTCTATGAAGTCCCTTAAGGGCCTGGAAAATGGGATCCTTGGCAAAGTGTGCCCCCGAGCCTTCTTGAGGAAGAAGGGAGCTTTTGGCAGGGTTATTCTCTGTGTGCAAGGCTAAGTTCTTCATTCTTCGTGTGCAGGTTACATAATTTATGGAATTTTAGCCAAGTAGGAGAGCTAATAGCAGCTACATCCCAGGGTTGCCTGTATGAGTAAAGCCGCACTTGTAAATTAACCTGTGGCAACGTAGTTTGGCTTTTTTTCAATTCACGTTTTTGACTCCATAAGAATCCAAGTTTTAGCTGTACAGAGCTCTGAGTGCAGGGGTAGACATGTAGAAATCTCACCTAGAGCCTCGGGGACTGGGGTAAGAGAAGAGGACTTTTGATGACTGTTTGTAACATTGACTCTTTTCCCACTGCAGGGGTATCCGCAAGTGACAGAAAAGGAGGAAGATTGCCATGGTGGTGCCTGTGAACACCGGCTTCTGACAGCATTGGCTTAACACATTCTATGGTTTCTTAAGAGAGTCCTATTTATTTATGTATTTATTTATTTCACAAAGCTCATGTATTTTTATTTGACATCAATATTTAACGATGTGGATGTGTTTTTATCAATGATTGTTCAGTTTAAAGATGGTAGACTTAAAATATCTTATTAAGGCCGGGTGGTGGTGGTGCAGGCCTTTAATCCCAGCACCTGGGAGGCAGAGACAGGTGAGTTTGAGGCCAGCCAGGTCTACAAGCGCTAGTTCCAGGACAGGCAGGCACCAAAGCTACACAGAGAAACCTTGTCTCGAAAAACAAAAAAAATTAAACTAATATTTAATATTTATTGGGACACAATCAAGTGTCAACCTCTGTGATAGAAGGATGCAGGTTAGGAAAAAAGCAGAGAGATGAGAGCATATGATCATGTTTTGTGTTAGGGTGAGGGTAGGTATGTGTGTGGACCTATTTTTGAATGTCTTGAAAAGAATGTCAGTTATTTATTGAAAGTCATCTTTCATATTAATAGTCAACATGAATGTGTTGATGTTTCCCTTGGACATTTTGTGTCTAGTCTGTAGGGCATAATGCCCTGTTATATTCTGTAACCAGTGTTTCTCTTTGTCTTGGGACAGAGAAGTTCAAAGAACTGTTACAAATGAAATAAAAATAAAAGTTTTAACAAAAAATAACATGGGTGCTTTTTGTTTTGTTCTTTTTAACATCCCTGGTTTATATTTAATCCTGCAGCTGTCTGTGTTGGCTGGCATTTCTTGTGACTCTTGCCCACTAGAGAAGAAGAATTGATACTCCTGGAAGGCACATTCCACCCTCCCCAATCTCCTTGATAATTCTAGTATAATTCTATATAAAACATTGCCATTTTCTACACTGACCAATTTTCTATTCAAAAGGAATTCCTTTATTTATTTTAAACATTTTTTTGCCCTTTATTTTGAGAGAGGGATTATGCTATGCTGCCCAGGCTGGCTTTGAACGCCCAGTCTTCCTGAGGCAATTAGGATATCTAGGCAATTCTGAAAATATGCAAAATATAGAACTTAAAAAATATGAAAGGAAGATAAAATAGAATAAAATAAATTACCTCAATCATGCATGTAAAAACCTAAAGAAATAACATAAGAGGTGCCTGAGGAGACAGAATGATTCCCAAAGTTCAGGCTTAGTTCCTCATTGCGTGGGTCTCTGAGTTGAAGTTGGTGGTTTCTTCCATAGTAGACATAAGAAAAGGGTGTATTGGAGAAAGTGTATAAGCTCCAATCCCTGCCATGTGATCAATACTACTATCACTAGTCAAGACTTCGGAATGTTCTGGTCCGGCCCCTGGTAGAAGGTGACAGGAAAGGAAAGGGCATATTTGTACTCTTCTACATAAACCAGAATCTCGCAGTATGCAGGAAGCAGCAATCAAATTAAAAATTGGAGGGACATTCCTCAAAATACCCAACAAAAACTCTTCAAAATTGTTCAGGTGATGGCAAACAAGGCTCTATCATTAACTTACACAGATCAAAGGAGACAGAAGAGAGACGAGAGCCAAATACAATGTGTGTGATGGATCTGAGTCTGGAATAGAAAGAAAAAAAAGACATAAATGGAATGCCAGTGAAATTTGAATAAAGACCTGAGTTTAGTGAACAATGCACCAGGATGAGTCTTTTGCGTTTAATAAATCACTATAACAATGCAGCACATCAATAATAGGAGACACAAAACAGAATTTCAGCAAGGGAACTCTCTCACCCACAACAATATTTTCTAATTCTAAAATGATTTTAAATTTAAATTTTAAAATCTCAGCTTGATTTTGGAGATTGTACAATAAATAAAACAATTATGTAATAGACTTTAATGCAACTCTAATAAAATTACAACAGACTTAGCTAGAATTGATATTGTAAATAAAAGTGAAAAATTATTTGGCTGTGTAAATAAGATGAATAGTGCTCCTTAAAGATTTATCTTACATATTTGACTCTAGATAGCTTGAAATTAAGATAATTTTAAAAAGTGTGTCCCATCACACAAAAACTATTTGAAAGGAATCCAACATATATCATCAGTTACTAATAATGTAGTAACTAATGTATGGTTGATACATTTATGAAGAACTGATCTATTAATGAATGAAAATACAGAAATAAGTAGTCATGAGAGATTCAAATCTGATTCAAAATATAAAGGGGGCAATTGTAGAAGAGACAATGTAATTTCAAAATTTTACAAATAACACTAAAATACATAAAGCAATTTGGAGAGACTAACGAAGAGTAGCAGACAAATCAGAATTCATAACTAAAGATTCTTTTGGCCTGGTATGATGTTGGCACACACCTATAATTCTCTGTGTTTGGAGGGTCTGCAGTTCAAGACTTGCGTCGGTTACATGGTGACCTAGAAGCCACCACAGGCTACATGAAATCTTGTCTTAAAACAACAACAACAAAAAGTCTTAGAGAAAGGGTGTCACTATACGGTTAATGCTGGTCTTGACTAGATAATCCATCTACCTCTGCCCCTTAAATTCTTGGATTACAGGAACTGCTGCCATGTTGGCTTCCCATAGATAAAGATCCTAACAGACTTTCTAAATGATTAATAGGGAAGGAAGTGAAATATTGCTAATAATATGGAATGTGGGAGCCCACAGAAGTGGGTCCATCCGTTCTACCTCGACTAAAGGTCAGAGAATTCAGGCCAGTTTTTGTTCCTTCAAGGTTATTGACCAGAGGTTTGACTTAAGGTATGGCTACTAACAGGATATCTTGACCCAGGGTGTGGGGTGGGTACTTGGTGTTTTGGGTATTCAGATGGCCTACAGAGGTGGATCTTTTCCACCTTGACCAAAGGTCAGAGAGTTCAGGCCTATTTCTGCTCCTTCAAGGATAGGACAAGGAGGCTCAACCCAGGGAGTGGCTACCTACAGGATGCTTGGCCTAAGGTGTGGTTGCTGTGTGTCCTGCCTAAACAACAGAATACTTAACTCAGGGTATAGTTGCTTGAGGCTTCAGGTATTAAAGAGGTAGTTGCTCTGTTTGCTCTTTGTATCGTGTTAAGGCAGTCTTCTGCCTTCTTCCCCTGCTTTTTGCATAGGGGTATATAAGCATAAGGAAAAGAAATGTGGGCAAATTGGCAAATTTACTGGATTATCCTCCTGACCCTATCCTGTGGCTCTGTATTTCTTTTGTATATCTATTCTGTCTGCCTAATATTTCTAATCCATATATATGCTCCTACCCTGACAATGGAAGAGTTCAAAATATAACTGAATTGGCTTGACTGACATCACTAGGTAGGCTCTTCTGCAACTCTATAAATCATGGCCGTTTTTAGTTTGCTTTATTTACAGGACACAGAAAACGTCCCCTACAAGAGTGTATCACACATGGAAAATGTTGAAACGCTATAGAGAACACACCCTGATCATCACTTTTATGATGATCTTGCTTTCCTAGTTGAAATAGATATGACCATACACTGTGCATGTCTGTGGTTAGTAACTCACCCCTCAGCTTCCTAATTTTGCTTTCACAATGCCAGAGTCATCTTGCTTTCCATATGTAGCATAAACATTTCTTATGATAAAACTATTACTGTGGAAATATTTCCTCATTCCTTATGTTTATTTCAGACATAGTTTGTAAATTTTGGAGTTCCCTTATTTCTTAGGTTGGATTCCATGAATATAATGCAATTTAACTATGTGATACTATTACCACAAAGGGTTTTACAATTTTTTAAGCAAACGGAAACACAAGGTTTTGCATAAAGAGCCATTTGTGTTGGGCAATGGTGGTGCACACCTCTGATTCCAGCACCCTGGAAGCAGAGTCAGTCAGATCTCTGTAAGTTTGAAGGCCAGCCTGGTCTGTAGAGTGCATTCCAGGACAGTCAGGGCTATACAGAGAAACTCTGTCTTAAAAGACAAAAAATTTTTTAGAAAAGCCACTTGTAAAAGAGTCTTGGAATACCGTCCAGATTTAACATATTAGATTAGTTATTGTTTAGCACTAATTAAAATGAATTTAAATATTTACAAAGTATTGAAAGAATAAAAATAGTTTTACTACAAGAATAAAACAAGACTAGCTGTATGAGTGGATAGATGTGTCTTACAAATGAAAGAATTCTTCTTTTTCTGACTAACTTTATTTACCTTTTAAAATATGTCACTACCTCTGATGTTATAAGCATCCAATAAATACCTTTTGATTTTAATATTTATCATCATTTTATCATCATCATCATCATCATTTTAATTTGAACCAAAAAATTCCCCAGACTTCCCACTCTCCTTAGGGTAGACAGTGGATAAATCTCACAGCATGACATACACACATGGGCCATCGAAACAGCTTTAGATGAAAGTAGTAGCTTCCCAGTGGAACTAACATCCAAGCAAATTGAGTATAAGTGTTCCAACAGACCAAAGAAAAGGATTGTGGGGCCCCACAGATGTGAATCCTGTTCTGTCTTGACTAAAGGCCCGAGAGTTTGAGCTCATTTGAACTCTTTCAAAGTTATTGACAACAGATGTGGTTACAAACAAGATGTCCAGACGTAGGGTTTAGCTACTTGGTGTTTTGGACATTAAGATGGCCCATAGAGGTGGATCTGCTCCACCCTGACCAAAGGACAGAGAATTCAAACCTGCTCCTTCATTTTAAAATAGGAGGTTTGACAGAGGCAGTGGCTGCCTACAGGATACTTTGTCTAGGTTATATTCAGGGCATAACCGGCCCAAAACATCAAAATGCTTAACTCAGGAAATAATGGCTTGATGTCTCAAGTATTTATGCAAATAACTATTCTGGTTGTTCTTTGTGTCATGTTAAAGCAATCTTTTGTCTTCTCCCCACCACCACTTTTTTCTACCAGCGTGTATAAGCGTATGGAAGGTAAACGTGGGTGGATTCAGTATTCAGTATTCACTGAGTTGCCCTCCCGGTACTATCTTGTGTCTCTGTGTTTCTTTCATATCTCTGTTCCCCCACCTAACATTTCTAATCCACACACCCCTGCCCTGGAATGTACGAGCCTGTTGTGCCTGGATTGCGACAAATGCCACCCCAACGTGTGGCTTACGACAAAAGATGAACTGTGTCATGGCAACAACAGAGAATATTTGCAACTCTCTGTGAGCAGCTCTGTTGGATTCAGGCACCACATTCTCTAGAGCAATTTGTTGTCTTGTCCATCTTTAATGAAAAACAAAGGGGCCAGGCGGTGGTGGTGCACCCAGCTCTCAGGAGGCAGAGGCAGGTGAGTCTCTGTGAGTTCGAGGCCAGCCTGGTCTACAAGAGCTAGTTCCAGGAAGGCTCCAAAGCAAGACAGAGAAACCCTGACTTGAAGAACCAAAAGAAAAAAAAGTTACTAGACATCAGTCAATAAGGAAGTAGATTCCCCTTCCCCCAGTTTGTTTTGTTTGGGCAGGAAAGGAAGCATGATGGTATGCAACAAAACTCTTAATAAAGTCTGGAGGAGGAACTATGCAATTTTATAGGAAACAATGGCATTTGCAGTTAATTTAGAGATTACTTTAATGAAAAAATACATGTGTGTGCACCTGTGTGTATGCATGTGTGTGCTGTATGTATTTGTTTGTGTGTGTGGATGTGTGCCCATGTGTGTTTGAGTGCACGTGGAGGGCAGAAGTCAACATCATATTAAACTTTTATGTGGGGTAGGAAATCCAGATTCAGGTTCTCACACTTTTGTGGCAGACTTTTTACTGATTGAACCATCTCCCTATTCCTGGAGAAAGGTTTTTTTTTCTCTCTCTTTAAGAATAATCCATGTTGGTACAAAGTAAGTCTCAGCATGTTGCAGTAGTCTTTCTTTGTATGTTCTTTTCTATAACTGTATCAAGATCTAATGAAATCCACCTTCTATGTGTAATCTATCAGGACAATGAAATGCAGAATAAATTAAAAGTTTGTATTTAGCCAGGAGCTACAGGCTAAGCAACTAAAATTGAATTTCTAAAAATGAAATATGGGTGTCAGTTTTACTCTTCATCTTGTTCTCAGTTTAGCATAATTTCCCTCTGAATCAACAAATCAAAGTCTTTAATTGAACAATTATAGCATTGTGCGTATTATTTAACAGTCTTGAAAATCAAATATCTCATTTACCTTACAAACACCATTGAGTTTTATTTAACAGATGGACTTAATATACATACAGAGAAAAGCTGGGAAACATTACAAAGAAGCATGCCTCAGGAAGCACAGCTTTGTGACAGGAAAAGGCACTTTAGGGGAACGTCTCCGGGTGCAATGCAACTGAAAGGCATGGCATACCGATTTGCTGAGTCCTGGTCAAAACTCATGATGAATCTGGAACACTGTTCATACAGGGTCTCCATCTCTTTAGTCTCAATTCCCAAAAGACGCAGGGGAGGGGATCCTCTTGCGATCATCATTTGGTGCCTTACGAACAAGGCTTTGTTTGCTCTGTCCTCTCCCTCAAGGAGGTTCTCCTCCTCTCAGGGTTATCTTCTCTCCATGTAAAAGTCTTTAAAACTGTCAGAAGTGAGCAAGTCCTCCATGAAAGCATGCCTGACAGTGCTCACAGAGCCACAGTGAGAGCTGGGTTAGCTACTGCTTTTCTCCAAATATCACGAGTGCATCTCATGTAGCTTTATCACGGCATTTGTTGGGTTTTTGTGTCTTCTGCCTTACTTATGTATCTCCCTTGTTACAATGAGAGTTCAAGGGTTGTAGGGTGTCTGAACTCTCTTGGTGGCCAGGGAAATTAACTTCACTCCCACATTATAAATCTGAGGAAACGATGTGGAAAATGCTGAGACAAAAGGAGAAAGGAAGTTTAAAATCAAGCTTAGATGACCCCCGTGACAGAAATCTGTCAGTAAGTAGAACCAGCCATATACAGCTCCATGAGAAGCGGACTGAATGAAGATGAGAATTATTTCATCTTTCCAGGACACCAAAAGACAGGTGAGTGGGTGGAAGGCGGAGTCTCCAAGTTCAAAGATTGCACCTGGTGATTGTTCTCACTCAGGCTGGATGGCTTTCCTCTCTACTGGCTCAGCTTCAGACAGCCTCTCCCAGGGACGGGCAAAGCTCCAGGCTTCTGCTCTGCCAGCTGGAACCCAGCAGGAAGTAAAGACCTGTTTTGTTATGTTTTTTTTTTCTCATTTCCTGACAAGAGGGACTGGAGGGAATTTTTCTGACATGGACAAGATTATGTCATTTGCCTACTGGCGAGCTTACCAAGGCATCTAGGATGGATAGACGCAGGCGCAAGGAACTGGCAATCCTCTGTGGGGCTATCAACTTACTCCCAGAGCTGTGGAGGAGGATCAGTTGTCTTAAACCAATACTGGGAAGAAAGAGAAATAGCAAGGAGGGAAAGCCAGAGTCCTGGTTTCCAAAATAAAGTTCAGACTCTGTCATCAAAGGTAAACAGGACGGAGCTTAGATCAGGCATAAAAGACAAATGTGTTAGAGATGTACTCAAAGACTACTTTGGATTGGATAAATTGAGAGGTCTAGTGATGTTCTAGTTATCCATTTTTATTTACATGTATGAGTGTTTGCCTAGATGTATGTATGGGTACCACATGCATGCTTGGTACCCATGCAGGTCAGTTCTAGAGCACTGGATCCCCTAGAACCAGTGTTACAGAGTCAACTGTCATGTAGGTGCTGGGTACCAAACCTCAGTCCTCTGCGAGAGCAGCCAGGGCTCTTAATTTCTGAGCTATCTCTCCATCCCTGGGCCCAGAGATTTAATGCAGCATAAAGATCTCTTCATTCTCTCCTCAGTCTGATTCTTTCATTTTACTGGAAACACTCACTGCAATAGAAGAGGGCTGGCAGCTGGGACATCTTGATTTTTGGTGGTAAAGCAGGAAAAGCAGCACTACCCACTGGACCGTCCGTTCCTGCAGCTCCATTCATGCTCAAGATGAGCACAGCTCTGGATTTAAGAAATCATGTGGCCCTCATTAAAACGGAAAGACACAACAAATATGATACATAGTGAAAGGATAATAAATTAATGCTTAGTGATGATTCCATTCCCTTCAAAGTGGTGCTGGTGTGACTTTAAAGGCTGGGCATAGAATTTGTCGCTCTACTCATATGAAGTTTAACTGGAGATGATGCTTAATACTTCAAAAAGTGTTTGTAAGCAACTGTTGTTCTCCTACACAGTTACTGGCATATAGTTGATGGTTGCTTTTTGAAACATTTGTGCTTGCTTTGACAACTGACATGGAAGTCTTGTGCTTGATTGTCTCCCTGTGTTTGCTAATGTAGTGTATCAGGTTTTATTTGGAACCCTTACAGCAGACATCTTCTGTTTCCTGACATCATCATAAAGAGAGGGACGGATTGAACAACATCCTGCTAATATTGAAGGGAAATATTTTAGTTCTTAAAACCCAAAAAAGTGTTCAAATTAGGTTGGCAGAGTCTGTGAGATTTATCTAGGAAAATAAAAACCAAATAAAACACCTGGGACTAAAACGCCTTCTAGAAAACTCTAATTTCCACTGGCTTTAATTTTGAAGGGGAGATATAGTATGGGGGTGGGGCACAAAGCATACCTATTTTGTTAAATTAAATACATCACATTCATTCTACAAAAGAAAGGTCTTACTGTGAGTAAAGAAAAACAATGGACGGAACTAGAACAAAACATCCTGAGTGAGGTGACCCAGACAGACCCAGAAAGACAAACATGGTATGTACTCACTCATAAGTGGATATTAGACGTAAAGCAAAGAATAACCAGCCTATAGTCCACGACCCCAGAGAAGCTAGGTAACAAGAAAAACCCTAAGAAAAACATATATAGATCCCCCTGGGAATGGGAAATAGATAAGATCTCCTGAGAAAATTGGGAGGATGGGAGGGCAAAGAGGGGAGGGCAGAAGGGGAGGAGCAGGAAAGAAGGGGAGAAAGGGAGGGGAGAGAGAACATGAGGGAATGGGAGAGTCGAGATGGGGGAAGGACAGAGATGAAGAGCAATGAAAGAGATATCTTGATTGAGGGAGCCATTATGGGGCTGTGTGAAACCTGGCACTAGGGAAATTCCCAGGAATCCACAAGGATGACCCCAGCTAAG